>QGDY01000312.1:0-26275 GCA_004367095.1 Fusarium nanum | reverse complement strand
AAGCAGGGGGGGGAGGCGTGTAGATGAGGGGAAGCTAGTAGTAGTAGGAGGGGCGTATATCTGGAGTAGGTAGGGCTTTGCGGTTTGTTACTGTAGATTGTAGAGCAGAGAAGCAGAGTAGAGCAAAACAGGAGAAGCGAAATATGAATATGGGGGTTTCTGCATAGCAGTCCATGTCATCCATACCTTGTCTATGTACTGAAGCTGGTAGAGAGTGGGGGGTTCAAAGATGATGTTGATGATCCTATGTTGCTTCGATTCGAGGTTTGGTACAACAGATAGACTCTCGCCCATTCATAGAGGGTCGAAAAGATGGCATTTCACATGAAAATTGAATAGTGATGTAGGTAGACTATATCTACTGTACGTACAATCCCAAACCGTCTATTCAGTTCAGTCTAGCTACTGACTCTCAGCCTCCTCTTTCATCTGAACCTTGTTTCCTCCATGACAATTCTTTTATGATGCCAACGTAGACGATGAAAAAGACATCCAATTATTCTCGTTGCATCTGCTCTTACAAGTTACACCTACGTCTTCGGCGTGCTGGCTCCGAACCCGAAGTGGGTTGCACGCAGCACATGTAGGTCGTAGGTATGGACCCTGCCGTGACCCCATTTACTAGGTACCGTTTCCTTTCTCCATGCAGCCAAAAGTCTAGCTAGGGAATTCATTAATTGGAGGAGCGGAAAGGAAAGAAAATGAACGCACATGTCAGGAATCAACCGCAAGCAAATAAGAATGCAGGCATTTGCCATCATTCTATTGACATGCCACTCTCTGGGGAATATCACGTTTATAGGGTCAGAAAGAGGAAGCTCAATAAGTACTTAAGAACTCATGTCTCTCCTCTCGGCGTCATACCCTGCACCGGTCAAGACTATTTACTAGGCATTTGAATGAGGCTTGGGGAAACCTGGCAATAGGCTCTCCAAGTATAAATCGCGTTGTTTTACAGATTTACTACATTAAATGTGTCTTAATAAACTCTACAATTCGTTCAAATACTCCCAGTCTCTGCATCAAAGCGCACTCATCCATGCCAGCATCCCCAAGATCATCCCACAACCTTCTCAATCTCACCCTTCGGAATTTCCTCCGAAATCATAACTGAAGCCTCTCCGTCCGCCGCTCCGCCCCGGCCCATCTCATCTCTCAAGGGTAGGACTATTCCGTTCACCCTCCTCCGTAGATCGGCACCTCCCAGGGCATCCTCCTTCATCGGCATATTCCTCCTTGGAGGCGAAAACGCGCATCTTGGATTATCGTTTTTTGCTAGTAAGCGGTAGTAGACGAGTCAAGTGCGTTATTGCAGCCATTTCCTCCACGTCTCCTAGATCTACGTTCTTGGAGGGTTGAGATCTACCGGTGGCTACGTATTTGAATAAAGAGGGCAACGTGCTTTTCGATCGAATGGTGGCGATGTATGCATCTATTTCAAAATGAATTCCCGTTGTTGTATAGTAGGGTCCTCCATATCCCCATGTATCCCCTCATAATACTAATGTTAGGCTGGCTCCCCACGATGGGTGAATAATGTCAATCAACCCACTCGACATTGATCTGATCTGACTTGACGACACGTGTGTTTCATTTGCAACCCTCATTATTATAGTATTCGGTGAACCTGTCTACAGTCAGCCAAATGACTGAAATAGGCATTGCTACATAGTGCATACCTACATAACATCCACGAATGGCCTCATTTGCTGCTCCCTCTCCGACCTTGCCGCTCTTATTTCCCGCTGAAACGATTCCTCCCCTCTCCGCTCTCTCCCTATGCTATGCTCCGCTCTCCGCATTCATCTCAAGCCTAATTTGTTTTAACCGACGTGGAGAGAGTAAAGACAGTGAGACCTGAGCCTCGAGAGCCACCCAATCAACTACAGGCTGGCCATTGATATCTATCGCCAAGCTGTCAATCTGTGAATAGGTTTGCAACATGGTTTCGTGTAAGAGAAATTGTGGTCGAGGGATGGATTGCTTTGCCGCTAACCATGAGCCAACCACTTACGACCGCACGTTGACTCCCGTAGAGACAGGGATGGGACAGTTAATGGGGGCCCAGGGTCTGGTTAAAGATCCAATGGCGCCGAATGGCTGGAAGATGGGAAGATGCTGCCAATCCGTGCGACGCCGTCTGGAACGTTAAACCTTCCTCTCTGCAGGGATTATTTCGACTTCTCAACTTGCGACGCCAATCATGGCCTGTTCTTTTCAAAGCCGATGTCGCGCCCGCGTTGTTCTCTTGCCTCTCTTGAGGAAACAGTACTGTAAGGCAGGGCGAGGCAATGAAGGGCCCTTGACGTACAGACTAAAGAGTATTGTACGGGGGAGCTTAATGCGGGTCTGATTCGTCTAAATGGAACCCCCATCCTTCATTACAGGCTAGACCACTGTACTGTAGTACTGTATCCTCCGAGGAGCTGGATGTTGCATCCAATCTGTTCCGTTGTGATGTACGAGATTTGAGATGTGATTCCGCTTGAGGCACAGCTCGAATGACTTTGAGATGCTCTCCGCGTCCCTACGTACAGTTCTATGTATGCAAATGCAAAGGCAAGATTGCTACGACATTATGCTTATGTGTTGTCATCTGGTGTGACAGGCAAACTAGAACCATGCCTTTATAACGGGCCTATACAAACTATCCAGGTTTGGTGTTTAGGTACTGGAGCCTGGCTTTCGATCTTCAGGATTGTCTCTGCTATGTATGCCACGTCGACACAAGCATGAGACGCTTTTCTTCCCTGTCTGTTTTATTTGCCTCAACAATGGAAGGCAAGTATTGCCAGATGGAATACCCAAATATCCCTCTTTTAACGCTGGCGTGAGAAGACTATACTGCATATGTAGTGGAGGATCTCGGGGTGTTTTCTCGAGAGTCGCCGAGCGCATCTCAGAGCCAGGACCAGAGCCAGAGCAGGCAGCCGAGGTCCTAAACCCCATCTCCAGACTCCAGCCAGGCTTCGGTTCAATTACCAGAGCGATATTTCAGAGCCTTGAATCATAGATGCAGTTTAGACAGATGTGTGATATTCATCGCCGTCACCCCATTATCTCACACTTCATAGTCAAAAGATGGACAACATAAAATTAAAAGAAGTAACCAATCATGTTCTCTCGACTCATGCATCTTCCTTATCTCGAACCAACCACCGTTTCCCTATCTCTGGCTGAGCACTAAAACAGAACAAGCAGAGGTCGTGTCGTGCCGTGCACACACACCACACGGCATCCATTAGTGCGTGCCAAGACAGAACAAGATCGTCTAGGAACTGGTAGCGCCGTCTTTTAGTCGACGCCATCGCGCAGATGTAACTCTCTCTGCCTCTGCCTCTGCCTTCTGTCTCACCATGCTTCGGGAGTCCCTGCGGGGACCCTGGCCTGCTCTCAGTTGTTAATGTTGCAGTTGGGCTTGCATTAAAGACGTCACTTCGTTTGGCAACCCGAACCGGTATAGGACAAGCAGCCGATGGCAGAGAGACAGCCTCCGTTAGTGGTGAAGAAGCACATGTCTGGGGAAAAGACAGGCGACACCTCACAATTAGACATCTGGCACAGTCTTGGAGAAGGTTGTTTATGTTCCTGATGCAAGGTAAGCAACGGCAATTATCATCCGTTGCTGATATCTGCACAAGAGCTCAGCCATTGGAAATTCCAATGTTTGGCTGGACCACAGGCGAAAGACTTCAACTCGGTCGCATTCCCAAGCAATACGGCCAGATCTGTTGCTGTACGCCGTATTTCCTAGCGTGGGAGCCACATTGCTTATCTCTCGGCGTTAATACTATAATAGGTACGTACTACTAGACCAGCGGTCGAATGGATACCGACAACAGCTCAAATCAAGAGTCGAGAGATTATAAATATCAAAGCAAGCAGCGCAGTTGGTCGATTTCTTTCGTGCGGAGCTTCTATGTGGACCATAGCGAGTTCGGCGAGAGCGAGCTGCTGTAGCCTGCCTGGGGCTCTACTGTACGAGCTGCTCTCTGCAGTGAGTGCATTGGATCTTACGGGCTTGCGGAGCCGTCAATCCGAGCCTCATTCAGCCTATGAACCAGAGGCCAAATGCCCAGACTTCGAGTTCCCGATCGCCGAGCTACCGCCCCCAAAGAAATAACAGCAAGAAAAAGACCTCAATTCCTAGTCAACGGAGTGACACCGACGGTCTTTGCGGCCAAATCCCGGAGTTGCTTTCTTCCTCTATGTTTGCCTTACATAGTCATTCCGACTTCTTCCGACATCCATCCAGCTCCAAAGTGCTCATGCTGTAGCTCCTCTGCTGTCCGTACCTAACAAGGTATGAATTAGTTAGCTTGTTAACCCGGCTTCATTCTTTGCATGAAGCAGGACAAGGGTTCTAGCGCAAAAAACGCAAGCAACGCTGCAGGAGTTTGTCGAGATGCCATCCATGTAAAGCCAGGCACACCAAACATCGGTGATTCAGTTACCTCACAAAATGAATAAACCATCAAACTGTCCTGTGAGTTCTTTGGCGATCGGATGATAAAAGGCCGAATGCGAATGGACGTCGTATATACAGCAAGCTTGGCTTGGCTTCAGCAGGCGGTGAGTTGCAGTATAACTCTAGATCGACAGAGTCGCAGTTGCTCTTTGGGGGTTTCATTTCCCAAAGACATTATGGATAAGTTACATGAGTCTAGAACCAAAGAATGTCTGCTATAAACCACTCATCCCAAGCCGACATAGCCGCTGAGAAATATTATGCTGTAGACACGACAGTCTGACCGGTTCACATCTCTGACCACCCTCCTTGTAACTAGTATCTTATTAATCCATCCAAATAACT
The DNA here is from genome assembly GCA_004367095.1 of Fusarium nanum. Taxonomy (NCBI): domain Eukaryota; kingdom Fungi; phylum Ascomycota; class Sordariomycetes; order Hypocreales; family Nectriaceae; genus Fusarium; species Fusarium nanum. The sequence continues at coordinate 21,462 of QGDY01000312.1, read as the reverse complement.
GCCGATTTCCCGTTCAATTGAATGTCATTGAAGCTCTTTTAACGTTGCATTGTTTTGACAGCGGGTTTCCACCCATGGCGGCTACTAAGCGCGTCGTCGCGTCTACGGCGTGAGCTGCCCCGCCATTATTGACAGGTACCGTACCTAACTTTAGGTTGGCCTGGAAATCCAATGCAAATACAACTTCACGAATAACAACAGCTACATCTAAAGCTTGACGCGAGCGCGTCCTGCGATCGCCTTTCATGTTCACCACACTACCGGACTTTACACCGCGAGATGTAAGACTTGTCTGAATTGAACCAATCTCACATGCTGACAATTGTTAGTCGCATTCTCTATGGTACAGATCTTCTCGCAATCCCTATATCCCACCAGGACCTCTCGACGACTTCAATGAAGGATCGAATAATCAACAACATGGCGCAAATCAGGCGCGGCAACGCACCAAAATCATCGAGCGATCAGCTCTCGCCCGACTTGCTGCAGACGAGCAGTATATGAACCGGAGAAGATTAAATGTTCAGAATTACGGAAGCGGCTGGTTGAAGCCCCCAGGTGTCCCTAAGACACTGCATCAAATGCGCGAAGAGAAGCGCGAGCAAGAGGAGCATCAAGAAGCAATGCGTCGAGAACAGTTGGCACAGGAGCTAGCTGAGGCCGAAGCTGAAGGTGCCCCTGGTGATGGAACGATGGATGATGTACAGCTTGACGGAGCTCAAGACCTAGACGATGAGATCCCGGATGCCGATGAGGGTTATGGCTTTGGCGACGAAGACGAAGACGAAGACGAAGATGAAGAGGACGGCGAGGAAGAGGAAGAAGAGGAAGAGGGAGACGGCGAGGAGACGGATGACGATGAAGCCGTAAGAGCTGAGCGTCAGAACGATCTCATGGCTGCACGCATGAGAATGGGCGACGACGCCTTCCGCGAAGCACTTGTCCGTGGCGAACCAGATGCTAACGACATGTACGGCGACACGGAAGAGTACGAAGAGGAAGAGACCAATGGTCAACTTCTTGACGAAGACGACTTTGCTCAGGACGACGACCTCGGCATGGATATGGATGCGGATCTTGACGAAGAAATTCCCGAGGCAGAGAGTCAAGGCTATGAGCACACTGACTCTGAAGCCGAAATCTCAAGCAGCGAACAGCAATCCAGCAGCGAGGATGAGGAAGAGGCAGACGATTTTGACACCAGCTTCCAACCTCGTTCTACGACCCTCCCACCGCCACTTTCACCTACATTCCACGGCGGCCGTTCAACCATGTCACATCCTCGCGCCAGCATGGATCTGAGCAATCTGCTCTCACAAGACGGCAGCAGCTTCATGCATAGCAGTCCTGCTGGGCGCCGTGCCCGTCAATAATACAATTACGACTAATGCGACACGACCACAATCAGATAGATAGGAATAGTTTAGGCAGCATTGTTATATACCCATTCATTGTTCATTATCAAAGACATATTTGAAGAATTTGAGCGCTCTCTGCTTTGCGGCAGTGTGCTTGCCACAGGCTTGCCCAGAAGTGATTACAACGTTTGTAAAGGAGCAACTTTGGTCGTTGCATGATGTGATGCTTCTCCTGTACCTGCCCAAGATCCCGGATCATCATGCAGTACTTGTAAATGTCAAAACGCCCAGCCAAACGCCAATTCGGAATGCAAATCGTACAGCTTTTTTCCTACTTTCTTTTTTCGCAGTCAAACGGTAACTCGTCAAAGCCATCGAGTATCGAGAATCGTGACTAGGTCGTGCGTGATCAAAATAGCCATACGTAGATAAAGAGCATGATGACGGCGGCAAAGAAGATCAGCCAGACCTTCCATCCCACTCCAGTGCGCTGAGCCATAACAAGCATGCGGTTCATGGTGCCCCTGAGACGCAGGCGTGTCGAGTCAAAAGTATCGTTCATCTTCTCCGCCAGCGCCGAAGACTCGCGGATCTCGTCTCCGATAGCGACAGTCATCTAAACACAAACTGTCAGTCTCCCAGCCATGTCGTAACTTGAATATAGGGGAAACTCACATCCTTAAGCACCTTGACCTTGCCCAGAATACCCTCTACTTGCGCATCGTTCTGGCTCTCCAGTTCGTTAAGCACCGCATCGCTGTACTGGCCCCTCTTGTTCGGTGTCGCGGAGCGAAACGAAGCAGGCCTCGAGGCATCGTAGCCACTCTGTCCTAAGGGAGAGGGCGAAGGGGCGCCGTATCCGCCATAGCCATATCCTCGACTTGGGCTTGCGCTGACGGGTCGTCGTGAGGCTGCGTCGCCAGTGTATCCCTCGAAGAGAGCGCTGCGCGAATCACGCTGGTGAAGCGACGAAGCGCCGAATCTAACAATGCGCAGTCAGTTAATTGTCCTCTAAATTCGACCATCATGAGGTTGTAGTCATGTGGGTTTGCCACATGTACTTGAGGATGTCGTACCGTTGCGCCATGGCTATTCAGTCGATACCAAACAGCTGGCAAAGCAAAGCCAAGAGGCGGATTGTGAATTTAGGGGATGAAGTTTCAAAAAATTATCGAGGGGTTCGCGAATCTTGGGTTCTGCCCCCTACGATACCCTGGTTGTTTTTCTTAGGTGTTCTCTCGGCCGATCCGATGACAGCGGTCTGACTCTGGCTCATTGGGGGAGTACGGAAGATACGTACCGAGGGGCTGTCCAATCCCGTGTCATGGTCTGTTTTCTCCTTAGGAGAGCCTGGATTTGAGGACAGAGCATTTATTGATCTTACATGTTGTTGAACTACTAAAGTATTGAGTTCGCTTAAACTACGAAGCTTGTATTATTACTTTGAGTAATTGGCATGTGTAAGTTACAAAGGTGAGCATGCTGCAGGCTTAACAATTGGGAGCTTAAGCGTAGCTACGACATCCACTGTACTAAAGCTAGTGAGAAACATCGCAAACTCCTCACTTTGACACCGAGTTTTTGACTGTATTAATGTCATTTCTTATTGCTCTAATTGCATGTGACTGTAGGTGTACAGTATATATGCAAAGCATGTAAATGCTAAAGGCGGTCGATGCTATCCACGACTCCATGCCGCCTAGACCCCCGAGTATGTGTCTGGGGGTCATGGGTAAACAGGTATAATCAACCACGCCCTATCCCTTTTGTTTATTGTTCAGTCCCAAAATCATAACATCGTGCCCATGTCCGCCCTGTAAAGATTCATTCGTCAGAGGAAAAGTCGTGACGTGCATCTAATCGGACATCTTGGTGTCCTTGTCCTCGGCGGGCTGGAAGTCCTCGTCGTCTTCCTCATCCTCGTCCTCGGCAGGGTGTTGCTCAGCGGCCTTGGCGAAATCGATCTGGGCACCTCGGGTTCGGCGACCCTCAACAATGTTGTTGAGGTCGATCTCTTCCATGCCATCCTCATCTACGCGCGATGGTTAGCTTGATTCACGGTTCTCAATGATACAGATGGGCGCAATTACCAGCTTCAGCGACCTGTTGAAGTCATATTAGCATTGATTCCAAAAATAAATAACAGAAGGTTGATAGGACATACCTCTTCCTCGTCATCGCTGTCGTCATCATCATCGTCCTCATCCATGGCAGTGTCCTCGGTGACCTGCTCAGCGGGAGCCTTGCCCTTTCCCTTGTTCTCGGCCAGGGTCTCGTCCTGAACGTGGGTAGGGTCCTGGGGGATGGTGGCGCTGTTGTCAGACATTTTTGCGGTAGAGAGAGTTATTGAAAGTGTAGATGAATTGGACGTGTTGTGATTTTTTGGTAGCGGTGTGAATCGAAGTTGAAGAAGATGGGTTGGAGGGTTGAAATGCGGCGTAGGAGCTCTGGGTGGATTGGGTCTGGGCGCGAGTTCCGTCCGTTGCGACAAGCAGTTTTAAAGCAGCCAGCCAGGTACCGTGCTGCTGCTATCCAACCAAAGGCACCAGCCTAGCAACCAGATGATGCTAGTCCAAATATGGAATAGTCGTGAGCAGCTCAGCTCTCACCCCTACCTCCAGCAAACAATGGGAATTAGGAATATCATTTGTTTGTTGAAGGTAACGAATTGGTTCTTGGATAGTATTGTCATATTCGGAGAGGGGCTGATAAAGATTCATTGAAAAATTCGATCTGTCATCATTCGTTATCATTATCCAGGATTCCCCGAGTTCAAGTAGTGCATACTGAGATGAGAGTGAAAGTTGACTGAATACCCACATATTGATCTTCTACGAAAGGGACTTGAGCAGAGGGTGTGAATTAAGCTCTAAAGCAAGCTTCGATGATCTAGCTTGAGGGAGTGCTTCATAGGATTTTCCTTATGTTGTGATGGGAAGCTGAAAAACTGCCCGTTTGCCTGAACCTCGCTATTTAATTACCAAGCAACACAACAAGCTTCTTGCTGCTATCTCTAGTACTTGTGACAGTAACGAATGTCCTCAGTGCCTCGTAAAGTTCGTAGAATGTGGCTCGGGGGCATCGTTCATTGCTCTGGTTTCCACATTGTTGCAAGTCTCCGTCTGGGGCCCAATGTTCTACGTGCACAACAGATTGGCAGTATGAACTCATACCGCACCGTCAGTGAGACTCAACAGTCGATCTAATATTTCTGGGACGAGTATGCGATAAGAACATATAGTGATGGCAATGAGTCCTTCATTATATATGTATCTCTATTTCTCGCCTCCAGCCAGAGACATAACCACCACAATGGCAATAAGCCACCAGTACCTGATTCAATGTTAGCATCTAACCTCAAGATGACTTTGCCCTCTTGGAGATGACTTACTTTTGCAAGAATGACTTGGGTTCCTCCTCGACAGCCTTTCTGCCGTTAGGCGACAGCACAACAGGCTTGTTAAGCTCAGGTTGGCTACCCTTCTTATCCGCGATCACAATCGCCTTGGGTCCAAAGTCCCTCGTCTGCCCAGCATCGACTCTAACACCCTTAAGCGCCACGCTGCGCACATCGCCGCTCTGATCCACAGAGAGCAATATCGTAGGGGCGTAACCACGGTCGAAGTTCTCTGAGGAAGCAGCGGTGGTTCCAGCAATCCATTTCTCAGACTTGGGGTCGTAGATGCCGACGCGGACAAGCGAAGCTGTCTCTGGCAGCTCAGGGGCCTCGTAGGAGACAACTTCGGTAGAGATGAGCGAGGCAGCGTCGTAGGCGATCTCGGCTAGGGGTTGAGGAAGTGATGGTGAGGATTGGATGGGCTGAACGTAGATTTGAGCGGTGCGCTGCTCGGCTACGACAAACGCCGCGGCGCAGATAGTCGATAGGAAGCTGGCGATTCTCATCGTGCGCGGTTATTTAGAATCCGCCTTTGTGTTCGGGAGGATGGAGGTGATGGGCAGTGGCCAGTATCCATAGCTGTTGGAGCTTGGAAACGACACCTGGGTAGCTTCACTCTTCGCGGTTGATTGTCGGCTAATCAGAATGTCAGCAAACGGCAACTCAATCTCATCAATGTCGTTGTAATAATGGGACGCAATCGATATCTCAAGTGAATTCTTTCAATTACATCAAAATAATTTTATGGCCCGTACAGTTAAGTAAACTTTTTACAATATTTGAATAGAGCATGGCTTTCGCTGCTTAAAGTATTTACAGAAACCATCCATCCATTGCCTTTCCTTCCCTAAAACCGTGGTAATGCAATCGAGTAAATCGCCCTGATCCAGAACGCCTGTAAATGTCGTGCTATGCATAACCTCCCTTGATCTTCTCATCATGCTCATGCCCCCATTTGTAATGTGATCCTCACCACTGAAGTATGAGTGACTTGTTGTTTGTTTCCCTGATCGATACGTGGGGATAGAGACGAAACATCCCTGTCTCTGTGTCGTATGAGAGCCAGTCCTTCACACAACTCTAGCTGTCCAAATCAGCGTTCTCTCCATCTTCAATTTCCTCATCCTCGTCCTCATCTTCTTCATCCTCTTCGTCTGAATCATCTGACTCCAAGACGTACCCAGGCATCCGTTCCACAAGGCCCTTGTAATATGCAACGAGAACTTCGGGATTTGGAACGATTTTCCAGTCCACGCGATAAAGGAATTCCAATTCTAGTAATTTGAGTTCTGCAACGCGAACTCCCCCAACTCTAGCATAAGTGGTATTATTCCAGAAAGAGTCTGATAACCCTTTAGCCGCAACTGTGGCCGCTGTGATGAGGAACCGATGTACGGTTAACGTATTAATGGTAAATTCTTGATACATGGCACATAGCCGATCAATGTAGTAAACCATAGCCAAGAGAAGCGGTGGTGTTAATGTCGCATGCCGAGCCAAACGATGCAGATAATCACGGACCGAGATCCCTGGTGGGGTTCTATATAATTGTTAGTTGTGTGAGAACTTGTTGATCAAGGGGTTGTTTTACCTAGAGTGAAAGCGTGTCAAGCCGCCATTCGATATCCGGATGGCGTCATTTGTAGCGATTAGCTCTGCCAACATGTGCGCAACCAGTTCTACCATGTCCTCGACAGCGCATAGCTCATAGCGATCCGGCAGCACTTTTGGTGGCGGCGTATCTGGTTTTGCACGTTTAGTCGTCTGTGGTGACGAGTTTGCGGCAGCGGCGGCTTCAGGATCAATCGGAGCGGGTGAACTTCGACGTTTAGTTGGTGAAACCCCGCTTAGAGATTGACCTGGTTGCACGGATTGGTCCTGGGAGGATTGTGAGGAGGCAGCAGGATGAGGCGATTGCGAAGGATGCGCGGAAGCCTTCTGAGAAAGTGAGGACGGTGGCCGTTGGGCTACGTTAGGGGATCCATGTACGCCTGAGTCGTTTGCGACGTATTGTCTCGGACGTTGTATCGGAGAGGACTTCATGGCGTCGGCGGAAGACGAAGTGTTGGAGCGGGAAGAAGGCCGTCGCCGGAGAGCTGGCGAAGGCTTAGAGGAGTGCTGGGGAGACAAGGTCGCATATCGAAAAGCAGTAGGTGAGGCATTGGCGGAAGCGGACAAAGCTGGAGACGTCTTCAGCATGATTTGCGGCGCATCGTCGAGCTGTCGGTTCGTCGGGGCCGTTTGTAGGATCGAGGGGTTTTGCGGTACCAGTTGAAATGTGCGATTGATCCTGGCTAGGCAGGCCGTCTTTGGTAGGGCTGAAAAGAAAAGAAGAATCCGATGTTGAAAGTCGGTAAAGCGAGGACAAGGGTTTGGTTTGCAAAATGCTTGGTTGGCAAGCGGCAACGGAGGGGACGAATAAGTAGAAAGAAGTCACTGTCGAGGGTTCAAGCCGGAGATAAGTTAAGCTGGAGACGAATCGCGAATTAGATCATGGCGTTGGATCGATTCCTCCATGTGGGCGCGGCGCTGGCGCTGGCGCAATCTGAAAGTCAGGCACTGCGCTACGCACCAGAACGTTCACCGAGGGAGACCAGACTAAAAGACTAGCCAAAGATCCCAAAATGGCCTGGCCTGATGATATGGATGTTGGCACGGTGTAGTGCAGTATTCGTATGGGACTGTAGATAATGGTAAGGTATGTGGCTGTTTGGTCAGACACGCGCACAAAGAGTTTGGTTCTGGATGACGAGTGGGCTCCAATACATTGGGTGAGTATGAGTGGGTGTGGATAATTAACTAACTTACTGAAAAAAAGAAGGCTACGGACAAGCCCGGAGCCGGGGTGCCGGGGGCTCAATTCTTTTCTTTCTAGGGGACTCTGGGCCTGGGCTGCCCTGGGATTGGGTCCAACGCATGGCGGACCGCGCTGTAAAAGTGAGGTGACAGCACAGGTGCAGAATTTCTCTTTCAGTGGAGACCCAGTGAGAAGTGACTCTCTTCACTTGACGAGGTCCATCTTGGCAGCCCGACCTTGGCACAATGACTCGGGTACAGCAACATATCCTACTGTACTGTAGGTACGTATTTGCGTCTGCAAGCCCTAACATTGAAATTTAGATGAGTTCTCCCCTAAAAGACGGAAATATTTCCTTACCAGGGTCCAGACAATGGCGGTAAAAGAACTCTTTCTTCTCCGCAAGTCACGATTGGATAATAGGCTCAATGTATTGTTTGGTAAGTTGGAGATGGTGTAAAGATGGCGTCAGTATGTGTATGAATGGCACGCCTAGACTTTTGGTGCATTATGACTGGTCACTCGCTGACTGAATTGGCGATGGCTTCTTGAACGAATTTGTCGAGATACTCCCTCTAATCGTGAGAATTGGACTATCCCGTGTGCTCAAGCCTATTCATGATCAGCAACACAATAGATACGCGGTACTGAAATGAGGATACTCCGTACGGATACTGTTCCAACACTAGATCCCTTAGTTGCTCAGTCAAGGCCCTTGGCGCTGGACTCTTAGGTTACCCCAGACGGGATGCACCTTCATTCCCCAGAAAGAGCCTCGTACATGCTGGCCCTTTATGCGACACCCGTAAGCCACTCGATGGGCAACGTGGATGGAAAGACGAGCTGCAAGAGGTCCGAAGACGAACTGACGCAATGGAGCACCTTGAGAGTCGTTCTCATTTGCCGGTGCGGATCATTCTAAGCCTGGAGCTCGGTGAAGGATTAGAGTATCGTGGAGGAGATTGTAGTTGCGGAGCGGTGTTGTTGAAACAGTCGGCTCGAGCTCTAAGTTCAGTCAACTCCACAAAGCTAGGTGAGATAGATGGAAGAGGAAGGCAGGTGGGTGTCAGAAGAAATGTCCTCTAAGATTTAGGCTACAGAAATAAAGTAGCTAAATTACTAGCCTAACCCTGCATAAGATAACTAAATTATTTTGTCCCTTATGCTCTTGCTGGCTAATTCTTCTGACATCCTGGTGGAAGGTTCCCAGCATTATCTCCGATGCGCCTCCGGTGTGGACTGTCACTTATCGCATCACTGAATGGTCTTTTTATCAACGAATTGATAACATAGTATCTGCCTGGGTACCTAACACACAACTTGATTACTTCCAGCGTCTCTTATCGTGACTTAAGGCCATGAGGTTTAGAGAGTCGTGTAAGCTGCATTCACTTCCACTGCTCCACTAGTGTTACCTCGATTATTTTGGAACCCTAAGCCTGAGACGATAATTCTTCTGCTATTCGTTAAATATGCAGTACTCCGTACAAAGTCGGGCCCTATTGTTCCACGATACTATCTAGCCCGTCAGGTGGGTGTCAGAAGAATTATCCTCTAAGGCTTAGGGTACAGAAATAAAGTAGCCTTAACTACAGTATAAGTCAGCATAAGGTAACTAAAGCATTTCGTCTCTTATGCTCTTAGCGGTTAATTCTTCTGACACCCTGGCGCCCGTGAACTACACACAACTACTAGTGACTGGCTTGTTCCATCTGGTAAACTGCCGTTTTGGCACGTTCTCGTACATCCAAATCTTCGCCCTTCGTAAGAGCCTCCATTTTCGTAGAGAAGCCGAGCTTCCGTAGCTCCAGCGCTCGCAGACCACAGGCGGCCTGAGCCTCACTATCGTCGTCCTTATACGTAAGATTGATGATCACGTGACATAGAGCAACCCGGACTTCGCGATCTTTGCTGTTAGCTTGCTGCGCTAGTAATTTCATCAGATCGGTCTGTGCAATGATCATCTGTTGATGGCGTGGGATGCTCGCCGCGATGTGTGATAGAATATATAACACAGCAACCACAAGCTTGGCCTGGGGGTGGAACACCTTGGTATCTCGACCCCCCGATAGTGAAGATCGATGGCTGTTGAAGGGCCGGTACACCTTAGCCCGCAGTTTTGACGTGAGGATATTGAAAAATTCAGCAGAATCGAATTCGTGCAGCAGATAATCGATCATCTCCGAGGTTTCGTTTGACGGCTCTGGTGACAGGCCACTCCTGGGTCTTCCAATCAGGTTTCTGATCATGTCCAGGCCCTGTTCCTGAACCGCCAAATCATCATTTCGTGCTTTCTTAACCGGATTTAACTCGGACTCTCGCACCGCTGCGAGCTTGTCCTCCACCTGGCGAAGCCTTGAAGAGTTGGCCGCATTAAGCTCTTGGAGCACCCCATTGGAGCCGTATATCCACCTATGTCGCTCGTCCACCGCTTGCATATCCACGTCGTCCCGCGCTTCATGTAGAGCCATGTCTTCTGTATCGTCGCGGATGAGCCGCAAAAGCCATTGAGAACCAAGCCTTGCCAGACACGCCTTCTTTAAGTTGGGATCAACAGCATCCACAAAATGCTTGAGCGCCCATAACCCATTGAGACGAAGAGTCGGGTTTTCTGAATGGGCATGGTCACAAAGAATAGGTACAACACCATTTTCCTCAAGAAGCTGCAAGAATTAGTGGTTCGCTCTTACAAGTAAACAAGCTCTCAGACTCACCTCGCGCACTGGGCTGACTTCCAGAACCAAGTTGCATATAGCAGAAGTAGCCGCCATTTGGACGCCAACATCCGAGTGTTTCATGAGATGTAAGATGGGGATGGCAACCCCATGATCGACCAAGGATGTTCGTAGGATGCTCACCGAACGAGAAAGCATCCTAGCAACATGACATCCGGCGGCAATTACAGAGGCAGGATTGGCGCCATATCCTGGTGTTTCCTCGTTCCTGGTAGAATCAGTACCTGCTTTCTCTGAAGTTCGCTCCTTCGCCGACTGCGGTCTCCTCGGATACTCCGAAAGTGACTCAACAACGTATGGAACCACATCACTGGTCACGAACGCCTTTCTGTAGTCTTCCTTGCCTCCTGCAAGGGCGGCGATGGCTTTCAGAGTGCTCTCTCGCAATTTGAGCCGGTGAACCAAGAGTTCGTTTTGTCCCCCCTTTCCAAGCTGGGCAACTGGAGAATTATTCTCAACGTCCATTTCAACGTCTGCTTGTGGCGACCAATGTTGAGGCTGCTCGCTCTCTTTGACGGGCGTATAAGCATGCTTGAGAAGTTGACTTAAAATATAGACAGCCTGGCAGTCGAAGGCTGCTTTTTGAAGATACTCGCTGTCTGTAATCATGCGAGCTAAAACCACTGGTGCGCGCTCAAGGATGATACGGTTAGTAGGGTCATCGGCCTCGTCAACGGTCGAAATCCATTTGTCCTCCTTTGATATTAATCCAACAAGTAAAGGAACCACAAGGAGCCCCAGGCTTGCTTCTCTAGAACCCTTGCTCGTCACACTACCCTTAATAAGTGCAGCGAGAACGGAAGCGGCGAGGAGACGTTCGTATTCTTCCGAGCGCCTCACCAGACGGACCAACCAGGGAATAAAGGGACTCTCGATCTCTCCATTACCCCCTCCGTTTGGTGCCGCTGACGAGTAGCGTGTAGCCTCCCACATAGCCGATGAGCTAAACTTGCCCAGCGATGATCTACTAGATGATTGCGAGTCTGACGAGGCACCAGGCGCTGAGCTGTACGGGGATCCAGAGGGGTTACGGGGTAGATTGACAGGAAGCATATACTCCATGGCAGTCAGTGGTTGCTGACGACCACTATCAGGTCCTGGCTGTTCCATATCTGAGACCTTGGAAGGTTCAAATTTGATCGGAGGGAATACAGCGAGGATGGACGGCGAGTGGGCTAATCTGTTTGCTCGGTATTTTGAATCTCCCAGTATAGCAGTGATGGCTTCGAGTATCGAACTGAGCTTCAAATTCCTGGGTGCAGGTTCGGGAAAAGCCTCGAAAAGACCATCGTCGCGCGCCAGAGAATCGGCACCAGGGACAACCTCTCCACGAAGAACAGCAACACTAGCCAACCGTGTTGCTAATGCATCTAGAATCCCAGAAGTCGCCAGAGCTTGCTGGTGATGCTCTTGGTGACAAAGCTTAGATATCAAGCCTGCCGCAAGCGTAACTTGGGACTGAAGGATGTGGTCCGGAGAGGTGATGGATAGCATTGCCCCAAAAGCGTCGAGGTATTGGGTTGAAAGAACGGTATCGGCAAGTATCTCAACGTTGAGACTCGAAGATGGCGCAACCAACATACAAGCATTTGCAATATCAGTCAGCGCTCTAAGCGCCGCTACAACGAGTTGTGGTGCGTTGGTAAAAGGGCATATGTTGGCCATGAGGGCAGGAATCGCCTGCGCGGAATCGAGAGGCGCAAGAAAAGCAGGACCTCCTGTTGATATCCATCAGCAACTGCCACAATCTATATAGACAAACTTCTTGGAGGCATACCATTCGCAAAGCAGGCTATCAATTGTATTGCCTGTAGCCGCATGCCTTCATCTTCTGATAGGGGTCGTTGCGTCTGAGGGGATCGAGAGTCCTTGCCAGTTGGCTTGGTAGATGGTGTAGCATCGACTAATGTTGTGACAATAGGATCAAGTACACCCAATCCAATCCATTGCTCTTTTCTTTGCACATGGCCGACTATTTCGTTCTTCAGTGCACGTAGAGCACTGGTGCGCTCAGTCAAGCTTCTAGCATCCTGCAATTGAGCCAGTATCGGATGGCTTTGCGCCGGAGCCATTTGGTCGGTATGTATTAAAGTAAGAATTGTCGATGATAGTAATCGTAAGGGGTCCTCAGGGTATCAGAAAAAGTGGCCCCTAAAAGCATAAGAGACGAAATTATTTGGCCACTTTATGCTGGGTTAGACGAGCACTTAGGCTATGTCGATGGATGGGAATGTGGTCGTGCTGAAAGTAAGGTAAGTTTCCAAGAAGTCGAGGACACTAGGTTGCGAATGATGCTGGCTGGCGCCTTCCTATCCAATGAAGACTGATGCTCTGATAACTCCTGACACAAGTGTGATGAAAAGAAGAATGAATGAGAAAAGAACTATGCAAGAACTGATTCAAAAGCGTACAGCCGTGATACGGTTCCCTTTGTTGCTGTAATCCAATTTCAAAACCATTAAACACGCGAGTTTGTTCTCGAAACCAGAACCAGAGCCAGTCCGGGGAAACATGGCGTCGTCGATCACGTCAAGCAGAGGAAAGCGGATTCCGGTCTAAGGCACGTGCTGCTACCTTATCGGGACTGATAAGAGCATTGTTGTGGCGTTGCTTTTCACCAGCCTCTTGCTGGTTGATAAATGTGCCACCTTTGCTGCTGAAAGCATCATGGTGTGAAAGTTGATGGTTGTCGCTACCATGAATATTTATTTTTCTTGTTCAGTCGGTGACTCTGATTAGGCGCGGAGTGACTTGTGTAACCGTGAAGCAGTCTAGCCATCAGAAGTTGGCGAGTTCCTGTTCTTCTGACGAGAATCATGACTGATAGGCAAGGAGAACAAAGCAACCATATCAGCTAGATAATATCGTGGAACAATAGGTAGGGCCCGGCCTTGTACGGAGTACTGTACTGCATATTTAACGAATAACAGAATTATCATGTCAGCTTCAGGGCACCAAAATAAAGTAGTCTAAGTGCTCGTCTAAGCTCGCATAAAGTGACTAAATTATTTCGTCTCTTATGCTCTCGGCGGTCAACTCTTCCAACACCCTGCAGGTGATGGATGTACTGTAAGCCCAGGGTCGCAAAGAAATACATGCTGCAGTTATCACGAATTATGAATGACCAGTGAAGTGAGGTGAGGTGATATCATGGAATAACGGCAGACAACGGCCCATCTGCCGGGGCTAAACATGCAGGGAGTCTAATGGAGGGTAGTGATTGCTTGTGACAAAATACAGGTTACAAGGATCTTCGAATGGACCAGAAGCAAGTTCATGACGAAAGGTCAGTATGCAATGAGACGTGGAATGACACGGTGAAAAGGAAATGACGGTAACATTAACAGTAGTAATATCATCATTGATACATAAGAGACAAATCTCGATAGCGTCCCAGGCCCAAGGCCCCAAGACCTAAGATGAGATATGCTGAATATAAGCCAAGCCAAGTCGAGCCATACATATTCGTAGCATATTAGTCTAATCGATTCTGAGCGCTTGATGTACAGTACAGGTAAAGGTTGAAATAACCTTGAACGTTAGTCTTTTCTAGGCATGCAGTCACTTTGACGTCAAGCTGTGCACGGAAAGATGCTCCGGATAGGTAGACATGGAGACAAGACAATATCAAAATGCCCTTGTCATAACAAGATCGACCGTAGGGTTTCGTTCTAATCATAACCACATGACACTCCCGGAAGCTACGGAATCATATCCAATGCGACGAGTGGTATGACATCTCTTTGGTGTTGAGATTGTATGTATTTGTTACTGATACTTTGGACTAGAGAGCATCATCAACTGTTATTCAAAGCTACAAGTCTGACGTGTGTAGTTATCACAAATATACAATTGCTTTTTTGGATATGCCTGTTTTCATGCAAGTCGCCCTGCCACGTCAATATTATTCAAGCAAAAAGGAAATGCTTGGCTTACAAACTCTCCGTGTCATGGGCATCGCCAAGGAAGTCTCTTCACATACCCCAGCAACAGTCTTCTGTTCCTGTACTGTATGTATGTACCCGATACTCACCGAGACTCCTTCACGTCATTCCAACGAGTGCAGAGTGCAACTTCTCTTGGTTTCATGACCAATGGGATGTAGTGGAAGTGTACCTGGATTGGGTGAGACGTTTCTGGGGACTTCTCATTGGGAATGAGGATGGATGCTGTTTGCTTGCAGATGAGATGGTGTCTGTGTGTGTTTTTGTGTATATAATAGTGTCGTCTTCCCCGTTCCCGACTGTTTCTGCATTCTCGTCAAGGAAGATTATTGTGTAGAATCTTGATATTAGATTGTCTTTGCTCTTACATACTCACCAACAATACTCACGATCTATACTGGACATCAGTAATACCCCAACATGCCTGTCCTCTTTGAACGAAACGATTCTCTCAGGGTTAATCCCCAAGGAGGTGATGCTCGTCTCTCCAATGCTGGTTCAAACTGGCTCTGGGCAGTAACTGCCCTCTACCTTGTCAGCTTCGTATGTATACTCTCTACTATTCTCACACACAGCATGTACTAACACTACCATAGCTCGTCTATTTTGCCATGAGCTTCAAGCCTCGCAACAATGAGCGAATCTTCCACTACCTCTTCACCATTGCCCTCTTCGTCGGCACAATCTGCTACTTCTCCATGGCCTCTGGTATCTCATACTCGATTGTTACTACGCAGCTGAACATCGGCCGAGCTGTTTCCTACCAGATCTACTTTGCAAAGTACATCAACTGGGTTGTTTCATTCCCCATTGTTCTGCTTGCGTTGGGTCTCATGAGTGGTGTGAGCTGGGCTACTATTCTGTTCAACATCTTCCTTTCCTGGATCTGGTAAGCCACTCTTCCTCATATCCTTCCAGGCGCAGTGATACTAATGTTTATAGGATCATCTCGTACCTCTGCTCCGCCTACACCGTCACCTCCTACAAATGGGGCTTCTACGGCTTCGGCACCTTCGCCTGGCTCATGCTCGCCTACCAAACCCTCCACCCAGGCCGCGCTTCAGCATCTCGTCTCGGTCTATCACGCGACTACCTCATGTTGGCCGGCTGGTTGAACCTTCTCTGGCTCCTTTACCCAGTCGCCTTTGGTCTTTCTGACGGCGGTAACGAGATCGGTGTTACTCAGATGGCCATCTTCTTCGGCATCTTGGACGTGCTCATGATTCCTGGACTTGCTTTTGCGTTCATGTTCTTGTCCAAGCGCTGGGACTATGGTGCTTTGAACTTGCACTTTACTCAGTACGGTCGTGTTCATGCTGGACATGGTGGTGTCTTCCCTGAGAAGAGGGCTCCTGGTGCTGGAACTTCTGCTTCTGGAACTACAGCTCCTGCAGCTACTGCGCCTTCTGTTTAAGACACAGGTTAACCATGCTTGACTCGTTCGGAGATGCTATCTGTTTGCGGACGCCAGGTTGGCTGGTACCAGGACGCTCCTTTGGATAATGGTGGAAGTAATGGTGAAGCTGGCTACGAGTTGTCTATGCTGGATTTGTGTATTGAGATACCCTCATTGAACGGGAGCTGGATACCCATCAGATATTAGATATTGCTGTTGGCTTATTCAGTTAATGCCTATTTTATTGCATTGATTTTGTTGTTATCCAAATTTGTTGATTATGTCTTGCTTTCAGTGTCAATACTCAACGGTGATCAGGTGTACTACACCTGTGCACTTGACAAACATAAACGCCAGTGGAAGTATCTCCGCATAGATGAGTATTATGCTATGACATCAGGAGTAACAACTGCTTTTATCTTGATTAAACATTGTAGGTTGCCGTCTCAACTTGAAGTTGAACTTACCCTGTACCTCAAAGCCATCACTGACCGATGTCTCACAAGGAACCTCCTCACACGAGCAACACACATCCTCAAATGCATGTCCTCATCATCTCAATCAAACTAAGACAAGTCTCCCTGCATAGCGGAGTCAACGTCACACTCCGAGCTGGTACTTTTCTCGCTTTTCGCGCTTTCGCTACAGTAAACAATCCATCTTCAACACCTGCCTTCTCTAGATAGCGTTGAAAGCCGACAATAAACGCCGTTGATACTAAATTAGCCCTTGTATTGTCCAGGAACCTTGAGTTAAAGCTGAAGAAAGCTTGCGCTGTTACGTCGGTCGACATGCTGTGGCTTGCGCTACAGCAGCGAGGGACGCAGCTTTTGTCTCTGAGACATTGGCTCCGAGGAAAAGGAAACTCGTCATGTCAAGTCCACGTGGGAATGGGAACACTAGAAATTAGAATAAAACTAACTACCGGGGGCTGAAGGTTGAAGCTGGAAACTGTGACTTCATTACCCAATCAGTGAGTTTCTCTTCGCGAGACGAGCTGAGGGCCGAAGGCACATCGAGTGTTTGAAAACTAAACGTCATTCTAAGAAATCACTTGCCAAGAGGAATTGGTAGCTGATTGCTCACAAGTTACAGAGTCACAGCAAACAGTACTGGGAATTGCTTGGAGGAGTAACACTCAAGGCTAGTATCACCTGTCAGCTTGACGTCTCCCAGCAACTCCTACAGATGGACGCAGCACAAGTACCGTCCTCATCGGCCCATTCTCATGTCTCACTCTCACAGTGTGCAACATGCCATATGCGAGTCCAATGTTTCTCTCCCAACCAGTGGAACCTAAAAGAGAAAAAGGCTTGGTTGTTGAACACCGTCTTGCAGATGGACAAACATGTAGCAAGCCGTAGTCAAGCAATCACAAGCATTTCTTTTCGACATGAACACGACAGGAGAGAAGAAAGCACATAAATGTATCCTAGAAACAAGCATAGCATACCGACCACGAGGAGTCTTGCATTAGACTGTTTCAGCCCGAATCCTTAAATCGCCAGGGCAGGCCTGGTTTGTTCTGCTCGGAAGAAGCAAATGCAGTTTGGATGAGCTCTCAATGCGATACGAGACTCTTCTCTCAATACTCATCGAGATTGCCTTGTAACCGAGGGCCAAGAAAGGACGCCAGCGGCTTGGATGGCGTTCTGACACTGACATGTCACCGGTATGCGTAGGAGATAGAGTTGCTTCGCTACTGGACAATTAACGCGGAGAAACTGTCTGGGGGAAGCACGTGGCGTATCGATATAAACCAAGCCAAATCCGAAGCTCAAGCCACTGAATTCATGACATGCATCCTCACAGCACAGAGTATGCGAGGAGTTGCAAAGCTGCGGGCTGAGAGTTGTCAACGGCCGCATAACACAGCCATTCGAACGTGGGTTGGGTTGACTCCTCTCTTGTCTCCCTTGGGAACCTACTCGATGACAGGCGAGACATTACCCAAGACAGCCCAAGTTTAACGTGACACAGTAGAAGCAAGAGCCGCTTGGTGTCTCCCACAAGAGGGGTAAAGGAAAGCAGTGCTGTACTGTACTGTGAAGCGAGTCTCACAGAATTGGACTGTGGCGTGTAATGGGAAGTCGTAGACGAGCTTGCGTACACGTTGTCAGTTACATAACAAGACCAGGAGTAAGAAGCAGACGTGAAGACAAGAGTTGGTCTGTGTGCATCCTCTACAGTAGACAGTGCATTTGGCTTGGGCTCTTGAGCCTTGGTCCTGGGTTCGCCTCTTTCAACAAACAAGAGAGGAGATGGGAAGGGAGAAAAGAGGGAGGGCGAAAATCCGATCGAGAGGTCAGCCCGCATGGCGTCGTGTCGTGCCGCGCCATGTTTGAGACAATCAACCAACCAACACATCGGCAGTGTTTATTGGAATAGCCTACTGCAACAAGATACCGGACTTGCAGCTCAGCCCTGAAGGGATATCCATGCCTAGGGTATGTATACCGCAACGGTGGACAGCCTGTTGGTTTCTGCTATGTAGTGTGCCATGCTGATATTTCAACGTCTGTTTCAGAAACATGTCAATCACAAAGGATATCTCTGATCGACGATAGCCAGGGAGATGACCTGATACTTGGTTCAGCCAGTTGATGATTGGAATGCGGATCATGGTATTTCTCTACAGTTGACATTTCCAGGTACGTGTAAAATGTAAAGGTACCCAACCAAATGCGGTGATCCGTATTTTCGGGTATCCTAACGGTACTGTACAGGTACAGAGATACAGTGCTATCGTGTGTTCAAAAGAAGATGGCTGGGAGATCCATACTCCTGCTGATGCTGTTGTTGGTGGCGTACAGCAGATCAAGCCAAACGTGCATCCCAGACTCTCAGTGGCCGACCAGCTGATACTTTGCGGGCGTTGAGAGTGACGGTACGAGAGGCACAGTAGCAGATAATTCCACTTTCTGTATGATAACCCACAGATTTTCTAGAAATAACAACCTGCAGAAGAGTTGTCAGTAATGATGGACCCCAGGCATTGCTGTACGTATGTACTGTATGTATTCGTCCCGCTCGGGCCGCTCCCCGGATCAGATGTAAAATGGATAAATTCTCCTAATTAACTTAGTTAAGGACGGGCGAGTCAAAGCCTAAACCCACATTGTAACGTAATTAAACCAAACCCTGAAAAATGGATTTTGGTCTTGTCTGTGCGGCCGATGGAGAAACAGACAAGCATGATCTGAGGTTGTATTAATGTAGGAAACTGTATCCGTACTCAGGTTATAACCCGAACCAACAAAGACGCACAGACTAAGCTGAGACCTTTGCAGCGTAGCATAGCGTCCCAGCGCTACTGTACAGTCACTGTAAAGATGCCCCGTGGCCAAGGAGTCGGTACTGTATCCGTATTGTCTCTTCAACTGTACAATAGAATGCAGTAGTGTACAGTACAGCAGTTTGACTGTCTTTGATTCAGATTGGGAGACAGAGAAAGGCGATCCTCGGATCTGCGAATACAGTACTGTCAGCGCATAGTGGCTACAGTAACAGTACTGACGTCGTTGTCTTTGCCTTTGCCTTTGCCTCTACCTGTCGCTCTGCCGTCAGTCGATACGGATATACGACGGAGTTTTGCTTTGCATGACTTGTGAATCATCCATCTCGGCAAGGAACATGACTCTGTTGACTGTATCGGACCCCATCTCCGGGCAAATGTGACCCTGAACGTGGTATTCTGTTAAGCGATCTAGTTAGGCGATCAGAAAGTATGAGTGGGTAGAAGATGAGCCGAACCTTGGCTTCGAACTTCAAGGGCCAGTCGGCTGTTGCAATGTGACTGAAACACTCCTTTGCCAACCGTTCAGCGGTTACAGTGACCTTGTCCCTGTACGGTACAGTGCCGTTGGCGAGTAGGCGAGGCAGGGTAAGGCAAGATTGGTGAGGTAGTGGTGGGTAATCTTGAAACAAGGATGGTATTCTCTGTCGTAATTCAGAAGACATGGACCAAGCATTTGGGTCAAGGTTGTGCGTGCTACGTAAATGCCGGCCGTGTCATGTCCACCTAGTTGGGCATACACATCGCACCATGTACCTTTCCCGCTGTCATTCAACGTGTCGAGACTTTAACGGGTGACGGCTCGGATGGCTGGCTTATCCCTGTTGCTCTTCTCTTCCTTCTTTCTTTTCCCTTTCCTTTTCCTCAGCTTGGCTAGCTTGTTGCATCAGCGCTTGTGCATATGCATTGCACTGCATAGCTGCACAAATGTGGAATAACCCTACCAGTGCAAGGTTATTCGTCCAGTGTTGGCATGGATAAAGAAGAGTCTTGTCTCAAGGCATGTATGTTTGGTGTTGAATATGAATATCAGGCAGTCACAAAATACAGTGTAGATACACTCATCATACAGTACGCCTCAATATTCTCGACCTGCGCGAGGAAAGAGGACTCGTTCATTAATTCATTCTTCCTTCCTTGGCCCCGCTCTTTGTTGCGGAAAAGGTCTAGCGTTGTAAGATCCTTGAGGGTTCCCGTGCACCGGGTCCTGCATCCCGCATGTTTAGCCCGGCGCTAACGCATGAGTATGGAGACCTTCTTTGAGCTAATACTGAAAGAGACAAGACTCGACCTTGAGTGACTGAGTACTCACTGCTCTTCCTCGTTGAAAGATGACATGACGCAGAAAATGGAGACTGGGAAGGTGAGGTCAGACGAGACTTGTGGTTTCAATCAAGAGTGAGAGAGATATCAGATATAATATTGGTTTGTCAGTTAGCCTAATCACCAGAGTCATAGCGATCAAAGTGTATCATCAGCATGGGATGTCAAAATATCGGGCTTGTCGTATAATGAGACATGGCGCACGTTGATATTGAGACTTTTTCACAACTCGGCTCCCGTCTGTGCATAACATCAACGCATCGGTCCGCAGGATCTATGCAGCTGCATTCACTCTCAATACATATCAATATCATATTCTACAGTACAGTGAGAACAAGATTTGCAGCATGGTTTCTTCTCACTACATCGATCAGAAAAAAAGAAAAGAACGCAGATGCCTTTCGTTACTTCTCTCACGGAATCGTGCGTGCCTCCCCCCCACTGCTGTGTTGTGCTGTTGGTTGAGATGAGAATAGACGGACCCTCCCTTCTACTAGAGCACCAGTCATGTCGAGTCTTGGCGATGCCACTGCAGTCCTCGCTTAGCTGGGAGCTTGGCTGGGAACGTGCCGTCCTCGTTGATGCAATTGTGATAGGCTCAAGGCTCAAGTCCCCTGCCCGCTGAGAATGAAGATGTGCTGTTGTCGTCCCGGAGCACTTGGCCTTTTGGGGTACGTATTCCCGTTGCCGAAGACGGGCTGTAACGCTGCAACAGCACTTTTGTCTGATATAACCAACCATCTCAAGAGAGAGAAGGAGAAGAAAAATGCTATAACCCGAAGTCTGTATACGCAATCTTTGCATCAGTCATCTTCATGCCCCTTTCCTTATGCTTCTGTGCCTGCATCGGCTGTTTTGTCTGTTTTTTTCTCTTTCTCTCTGCCCGTGCCGCAACAATAGAAACTGGATGGGATGGGATGGAATGGAACGATGGATTGATCTGGCACAGTACGGTAACGCCGCTGATTGTCTTGTCCCTTCTCAGCTGAGCTGTTGTTACAGTACCAGAATAGAATAGGATTAGCACCATGAAATCCACGAGACTTGGCGCTTTTTTGAATTGAACTCTAATCAAAAAGTCCCTATTGTATGTATGTTTATACAATACACTACAATAGTGCCATGAAAATTAACATTTTACGATAGATTCTCAACTTGTAGAAACAACTGTCCTTTTGTTGGCGCTCAAGTTTCAACTTATTCTCGGATGCTGGACC
>QGDY01000310.1:0-12147 GCA_004367095.1 Fusarium nanum | reverse complement strand
TATATTAGTAATAGTTAAGTTTAGTAGCTATAGTTAGTATTAATAAATTAAGTTATAAGTTAACCTACTAAATAGGATATCTTTATATTAATAAGTATATAAATTAATATTATTAATAACTAGAGTTTAATAGCTATTAGTAATATTAATATAATAGTTCTTAGGTATAGCTAGGTAGATTAAAAAGGTTAGGGTTAATTAGTTATAAGATTAAAACTTATAGGGTTTATTAAGTATATAGGGATTTCTTTAGAAATACTTTTTAATAGGGTATAAATATATAATCTAAGGTATAGCTATATAAAGCTAGCTTTAACCCTAAGGTTATAAGTTTAAACTCTATTATAATTATACTCTTTTTTATAGTTATTAACCTTAGTAATTAAAAACTTTATAATTCTTTAGTAATAATATTAATATTTTATAAACTATTAGTTAAATTACTTTATAGTATTAAGAAATATTATTAGTTTTTAATTTCTTATATACTTTAATAATTAATTATTTAAGTAAATTAAAACTATAAATAAAAATACTTAGATCTTTTTATATATAGAAAGTTTATTTAAATTTCTTTATAATACCTTTTCTTTTTCTTAGTATATTATTAACTTTTTATTAATTTTATTATTATTTTATATAAAACTTAATATTTTAACTTAATTCTTTATACTTTTATTTTTAATTTCTTTTTTAATCTTTTATAATATTTTCTTAGTATTTTTAAAATATTACTATATATAAGGAGATAGATAAGATAAGAGAGTTGCAGTATCTACAGCTGCTTATACTATTTTAGCTACTGGCCAAGTCTATGTAGAGGTATTTCAGCTTCTTAAGGGAAATAATGCATCTCGGGCAATGATATATAAGAGGATGGGACTAGTTGATCCCGGAACTGTTTTTTTTTTTCAATCCTACTTAGGTAGGGTTTGGCGTAGTGTCTATTTATATAGACTTTGGTTGACCGAAGCTGAACTGTAGCTAGATAGACGGAGAGGAAGTAGGTGCAATAATATATAACAGTCCCTAAGTGCGGAGCAGCATGTTTCGGATACTTGTATTGTTCCGGTTCGATTTTCCACCAAACCTGCCACCCGGGCTTGGGGCTCTGATTGGCTGTAGTATGAGATACACAGAACTGTCCTTATTGATTCATTACTAACCCCTCAGTTCCAATCAAGACTATCGTTCTTGTTATCTTTCTTTGACCGCACTTCAACCCGTATCTATCTTTGCTGGCCATCCATACGCCATGACGACACCGCCTAATCAACCGATGACCGACATTTGTCAATGTACCAAAGCGAAGGAAGCTTGCGAGAGCGAAGGTGATGATCCTGGCACAACAGTGATCTGTCCAGGCTGCCATCTTGAGGAAGCCACGGCCGAGGAATGTGACGAGCAAGAGGCCCTTCCTGATGACAAAAGGATCTATGCTGTTTTCAAAAACTCTCCCTCGCTGATGAAAATTGCAGCACAAGAACCAGAGGAACAGTCCATCAGATCGGTCATAAGAAAGCGCCAGAAGGGCCAACAAACATTTGTCAAAAATGCTAAAAAGCTGGTCAAAGAGTACGGCACTGCACCCATCGTAACTTCACTTAAAGGCATGCTAAGCGAAGGGGTGTTTACATCTACCGATGTCGCAAAACTTCGATTTCCCGACCTCTTTCCAAAAGAGCAGGTCTCAAACCACGAAGAAAGGCAAGAGTCGGCAGCTGGACATCTGTCTACAAAGGATATGGAGCTTCTTGGTGGTGAATGTAACCAACTAAGCGAGGAAGCTGGTGACTCGAGAGGTAACCACTCTTTTCCCAACCTAGGTGAGTCAGCAATATGCTGGCGTACTTCATTCCTTACAGCAGGGCTATTGCCAAACAGTCGACCTGATCTGACCCTCTGAGATTGTCGTCTTCCCTCCAAGCCACGACAGAGACTTATGTTGCAACTACAGATAATGATAGAGCACGCATGTTTCTCATTCGCACAACGAGAAATGCAACAAGCACTGGACAGAAACAACCATAGCTGCGCCGAGTCGATTTTGCTACAAACCTGGATAGACTTGTTCCAGAACAATAAAACATTCGAGACTGAAGATAATGCTGGGTCTCTCTCGAACCTACTCCGCTTAGTAGGCAAGATTCAGAATGTCGCCATTCATCGACTCGACCTTAACTTCTTCTAAGCTAAACAGTTTTTACTGAATGCTGAAGAGTTTATACGGCTTCTTGACACTCCAATGTATTTAGACGCTGTCAAACCGCTCAGAGAGCGGATTGGAGAAGTACTTCTCATGGCGAATCGAGCTACTGCTTCTATTAACAACAAAGCTGATGGGAAGGTGACAGAGATTGAGGCTCAGAGAGAAAAGTTAAACCGGGAGGAGGAAGACGTTAAACGGGTTCGGAGTGAGGGTCTGGACAACATCAGAGACTCCATCGAGCGTGACATATTTGCAGCCATGAGACAAGCCAAAGACGCCTTACCGGATATTGGACTGGCGGAGAACCGTTGAACAAATTGGCTGGGGTCGAGGAATATGATGTAGAACTCAGAGATATGTATCATGTTTATCAGGAAGGAGCTTTAAATGATACTAAAACCGTCATTAGACAGTGATGACCAAAGATCCGGCGACATGTTTCCACATAAGCATTAGGTCAATTGATATACTTGGATATAGAAAGTAGCCCTAATTAGAGCTGTAAGTAATTGTAGGGTACCTCGTCAACTGAGATCTGAGCGCGCTTCGGCATTCTATTGGCTTTTGAACCATGGCCTGGCTTTTGACGCAATCTTACCCCGCATCATTTCTCGGAGGTTGGGTAAAACTATCTTCTTTATCTTCCACTCCCATTACTTTGTGACTATAGCTATAAAAGTTGTAGGCCATAATAGATTTTCCTTCCCATCAAGTCCGCATTATGGATCCAGTAGCGACGGGTCAACTGAACGACCAAGATGTTTATCAGGCGACAAAAGACATTTTCGTGGGTCAAAAAGCCAAATTCCGAAGGCTTGGGCCCGTTCAGAAGTCCATCGAGAGCTGTTCGAGACGAGATAACACGCTACGGCAATTCGTAGACCTAAACGGTGTCGAAGCCATTTGTCAAGTTGTTCTTAGGCTGCTTTCTAGTGGGGTATATGAATCGATGTTGACTGCGAGCCGCCGATTCCCGGATCTATTCAACCCATCCGCTGTTCAGAGCGAGGCAAGGGACATACTTGAAGCAGAGGCTATCAGAAATGAACAGACCGCGCTCGAAGGTATAGCTCAGAGTCAATTGGCTGATAACAAAGGAACATTTGACTGCGCTGGGGTTATGGTTGCCTTACGTGGTGAGCTGTGTTAGCCGCTAGACCCCATTATCCGTGGCTAATATGGTACTGCTAGACTCGGGAAATGACATTCCGGACGGCCAGGCGAGCAAGTCGTCGTCGCTATTTCCAGTGTATTTACCGTTTCCGACGGAGCATCTGCTTATGGAACGACTTCAAAAGACTCTTGAACTCGCATGTTACGAGTTTGGGGCTCGGGCTATGCCTGATACACTGCGAAAGCGTTGCTGGAACTGTCCTGAGTCAGTAGAGCTCAGTAAATGGACTGAGGTCTTCAGGCGAGAAGGTATATTGGAGCGGGGGAGTCCCCGCAAAGGTTCGAAAGAGCTATTGCTCTCTATTGCAAACATAAGATACACAGCCGTCTACCGCTTGTGTACAAGCTCGGTAGGGCTAGAGAAGTTTATTGCTGATGCAGAAGATCTTGTTAACGTATTGGGAGATACAATATACTTGAAATCGATCTCTTAACTTAGGGCGAATGTAAGTTCTGCGATTGCGAAGCTTACACAAAATAAGCAATTTCTTCAGCTGCAACTCGAGTATACATAAGCCGCAATAGAGCAGCAGCGGGCTGAGCTAGATCGGAGAGAGCAAGAGGCCATTTACGATGCGAGAGAAGAGGAGAGAAAGTACCAGATATCAGCAGGGGAAAGAGTTCAGAAGGCACTAGAACTTATAGGGAGTTTGGGGGGGATGGATAGTAGAAGGATTTATCCACTGGAGGGTTTTGGCCGCGTTGGGGCCATGGCAGAGGATGACGACGATGACTTGGACACATTCGAGGACTGTAAAGAATAATTTAATAACAAGAGTGCCTAATCAGGTACCCGAGATCTGACCTTGTATCTGCTAATGTCCGACTCTTGTTTTCAAGAATCTACGGCTACAGGATAGCCCCAGATAGGCACAGCCTTCTTTCGTGTTTGGCGATCATGGCGCCAATACATAACTATGTCAAATGACAAGTTTTCTGTCCTCCGAAGAGTGTGCTGCACCCTCTCCTCGTCCAATAACTCAGGGTGTGTATAGAAGAATTCTGTTATGGCATCGCGTAGCCCCCGATCCTCTTGCATTGTAGACGTATATGCCTCCTCAACGCTGGCAAGAAACTGATGTATCTGCACATTTTCTTGTATTATCTTGCTAAACTTCTCCATTGCTAGGTCTTTGAGGGCAATTATGCCATAGAACTCGGCCAGTGCATATACCCTAACGTGGAGTATAGGATGAGAGTCATCGATGTTGTCTTGTTCCGACAATGATACTGATACTTCATGCTCGGCGTCACATGACCCAACATCCTTTACTTTGGGACTATAGCAGCTGCTCTGATAGTCTTGTCGATAAAGGTATTGAATTAGACAATCCACAGCTTGAGGGTCATCGTCTAGAAAGTCGAAATGGTATCCGGGCGAGGCTCCACAAGAGTCACACGAAGGGTCCTGCTTGGTGCTTTGGAACTGGGATAGAAGTTTCGTCGCTATGACCGAAGATTGTGGACAAACAACAACTCGGTGAGCGGAGTACCGTTTGACACAAGAAATCAAGGTTAGATCGGCATAGCTTTCGTCGTTGAACGAGCTAGAAATGTCCAATCAGTACTATGGAAAGGGAGAAGACGTAAACATCGTGACATGGTGAGCTAGATTTACCTTCTTAACCACGACAAATCAAATGTTACCATCCTCCTTGGTTGGCACTCAGCCGGTGGTTCCACAGGGCTCTGTGCACCGGGTATATCGGTATCGTGAAGATCTGGAAACTCGAGAGCCGCAGCGGCCCGGGACCTAAAAACACCTTGGCCGATGAGGTATTGCACAATTTCAACGAGCTTCTGTTCGGTGAAGTTTGCGACGACAACGGCGTGAATCCGAATAGCACGACGGATGGGCTTTTGCTGTGCCATCGGGATGACGGATATTCTATGTTAATTTCTGTGTCAGACAAAAGCGGGGATTAAATGAAAGCCTACTTAGTCAGCGTTGGAGCCTTACTTTGTGGTGGTTGGCAGAACGTTCTGTTGGCTTGGATTGAAACAGATGAGGTTGATTGGCCCAGCATAGAAATTGTGTTGGCCTGCAGAGCCTGACTCAAAACTTAGGCGCTCAGGCACCCATACAGTATATGATGCGGCTGATATTTCCGATGAATGGAGAAAAGCTGTTAATCCTCCACGGTCTTTACAAAGCGAAACAACATATCTCTTCGCAGTAAGTCGTCGCCGGCAACTTGATTCATCCTACGTACCACATCGACCAACCTTTACACCCGCCCCCGTCATACCATTTATAGGCGGGATCCCCGCTATGGTGACCAATGCCCACCGCCGGCCGGCCGATCGAGAATGGATACATAACCGAAAGTTCGAGCCCAGCCTACGCTATTCTGAGGACATGATACAGGGCTCTATAGAAGTCCGCAACTATGATGAGGATTGGGTTTATGTTGCGTGCGACGACGATCGTCCCTGCAGTAATTGTAGCTGCGTTGCGCCGCATACTGATAGCATCGTCATTGCAGTCGACGGCGCCTGTAGAAGCAATGGCACACCGAGCGCGAGGGCTGCCATCGGAGTTTTCGTCAGCGAGACATCCAAGTTCAATCAGAGCGTTCTTTTGTCCGAGTCTCATGTGACAAACCAAATCGCGGAATTAAGGGCCGGTATTCTAGCACTGGAGCAGGTAATGGAGATAGTACGAACCAAGGCACTAGGCGAAGAACCTCTCCACACAGTCGTCATCAAAGCAGATTCGGAATACCTCGTCAAAGGGATGACTGAGTGGGTGTTAAAATGGGAAAGCAACGGATATAGGAATGCAAAGGGTGGGAGTGTTAAGAACGACCAGCTCTTCAAAAAGTTGCAAGCGCTTATCGAGAATCTAAACACATCCCGGGTCGAAGTGTTATTCTGGCAGGTACCCCGAGGACAAAATGAAGATGCCGACAAGCTAGCAAATCAAGCTTTCTAGGAATGAGAGATGTAGGAGGGCTGGGTAAGGGAGAGGATCGTCTACACGAGTATGGAGATAACAGATAAAGAGTTGTAGCACGGAAGTGCCCATGGCGCATTTTAGTATTATAAATCAGAAACTATCCCAGCTAACAGCAGGTCGTCGTTGACTAGTGTGTTCCTTGTGCCAAAACATAAGTAGGTCGTATGGTAATGAATGTATGCGCCGAAAGGTCTCCTGCGTGCGGTCACCTTCCAGTAGTTCTGGATGAGTATGGAAATGCTTGACAATAGCGTCGCGCATCCCTCTGTCCTCTGGTATCGTTGATACATATGCCTCCTCTACACCGTGTAAGAACTCATCTGATAATACGCTTGGTTGCACCACTTGGTTGAACTTATCGATTGCAAGGTTTTTAAGAGCTGATACGTCGTACTTCTCGGCAAGTGCGTACATCCTGACGTGAAACACCGGATAAGAATCGTCGACGCAGTCATCTGAGTCTTGTATCTCTTCCGAGTTCTCGTTGCTAGTTCTGTCTCTTTGTTCGCCTTTATGACCAACACGAGCACTCTGGTAGTCCCGGTGATAGAAATACTGAATAAGACAGTCTACAGACTGGGGGTTGTCATCTAGGAAATCGAAGCGGTACTTTGGTGCGGCTCCACAGGTATCACATGAGGAACCTTGGTTGGTGTCCTGAAACTCGCACTTTTTATGTATAACCGAAGATTGTGAGCAAACAATGGCGCGGTGCGCGGGATAGTCTTTGCCGTTAGAGGTCAATATGAGGTCAGAGTAGTTGCCGGTTTCAAATAATCTAAAACATGTTTGTATTAGTTATAGGCAACAAGTGACTTTGAGGTACCTAGATGATCGCACCTTTCCATCCAGGCATAAGAAGATGCCTTGTTGGATAGTTGGTGGTCCGCTGATGTGTTCTCCATGGCCGGCTGTTGATATGTACTAGCAAGGCCAGGCCCGTAGAGATCTGGAAATTCGAGCTTGACAGCGACCTCTGCGAGAAAGACGCCCTTCCTGACCAGATATTGTAAGATTTCGATTAGCTTTTGTTCAGAAAACTCGGCCACAGATATATTTCGATTCCGAACTGCCTCTTTGATGACTTTTCTTCTGGTACTAGTTGTGAATTGCGATAGGCCAGACCCGTTTGCAACGCTCGCTTAGGAGAACGGCCCTCCTGTCGGTTGAATGGTAGTTCATGGATGAAGTACTCTTCAGGGCACTCTGAGTTGAATACACCGTTGTTTCGGAATTGCGGTAGACTATATTTCACTCATATTCGGTCGAGGGTTATCGAAACGCTGGGACAGAGCATTACCGGGAGCCTCATTTTAACTTTCGGCGAGGAGCATGACGCAACAGTGAGGCGGTAAGGCAACCCTGCATGATACGTACAGCCCAATGTCTCTCAACCCCCGCATTATGTGTATACACTATACTATGCCTTGAAGTCCAGATACAACTTTTTCTTCTCACAATCAACCCAGTCTTATTTGCTATCGCTACCTAAGCGAGTCCGATGCCATGGCGCTATCAACCGACAGATCCAATGTGTACCGCTACTGCGCCTGTTTTCCTAAGCAGGTGCGTGCGAGGATGAAGTATAACCAGCTTGGCGTCTGCAAAGAGTGCAACCTAGGTTTGCCTGATCAAGACTCCGTGTACATGGAGTTCAAGAACGTCGAACAGATGCAATATATCGGAACGAATGGCCTTAAAGAGAAGAGGTATCTCATCACAACGATCATTGAACAGCAGCGATTCAGAAGAAGCGTCGATAAGCTGATCCACAAATATGGAATGGAGTCCCTGTCATCCGCGATTCAAGATCTGTTGCAGAATGGCGCGTTTTCATCACGTTATCCCGTAAAGAAGCTGTTTCCAGGTCCCACCGAGGAAGCTACCACCGAGGAGGACGCTTGGGAGTCTGAGACACCAGCGGCGGGCGCTTCATTTGACGATGAGCCATCATGCGAACACGACGCGGCGGAGGCTTCGTATGGCGTTGAGCCACCGCACGAGCCACCGTGCGAGCCAGAAGTCGCAGTAGAAGAAGATCAATGTACAAAGGATGCGAAGCCCGTGGCAGCAGAAGAGGAATGCATCGATGTGCGGGTTACGAAGGAGAAACCTTGCGATGATGATGACTGTGTCTTGGTCAGCGACAGCCCAGTCAACGACATCACCGAGCCCAAAGACCCGGGAGAGGACCACGAGAACCAGCACGGGCTACAACTCGACCATAAGGGCGACGAATGTGTACCCTTTTGGTATCGATATGACGACAAAGATGACGCAGCGAATCTGCATCTCAGCAGTCAGTACGAGCTCATGGTGTAGCTGCAGCGATATATTGAAAGAGCATGCTACGAATACGGTTGCAGAGGAACTCCCACGATCCTCTTACAAAACTCGTGGGATTGCAATGAAGCTATAACCTTGGATCGCTGGATGAGAGAGTTTCTCGACCGAATTGAGATCTTTGACACAGGAGTCGGCGCTGAAAGCCTACGGTCACTATTCCGAAGGCTATGTGATATACAAACAGCCAATATAGAACGCACACGTCTGACTTTGGATGAGATACACGAGTTTCTCAGCGACGCGCGCAAACTCATGGGGGTGTTACATGTCACGGAATATGAGGAGCTCATCAAGAAGCTCGAAGTAGATATTGGAAAGCTACTCATCGATTTCGATATCAGGAACCGATCGTTCCGGGAGAGGCGAGATGAAAAGATGGACCAAATTCGGAGTGAGCGGGCCAGGTTGGACAGGCTGGAACAAGAAATCATTGCTGAGGTGAAAGATAGTATTGAAGGAAATCAGCGCATGGTTAAGAATGAAATCGGGATTGTTTTAGACAAGGCGTCGTCGAAATTTGAATTGGGCAAACCATGGGGGAAAGGATGCGGGAAAACGGGCTAGAATAATCCCGGACGTCCTTTTTACAGAAGGATAATTCTAAGTTTCTTGGCCGGCTAAATACTTCGCAAGGGTTCACGGAATCAATAACGATATGTTTCTATCTTATTCTACTCTACTACTCTCGGAAGATTTTAACCGAATGCTGCTTTATGGGCAGTTGCTTCTGAGTTCTGTATTCGAATCATAAGCACTGCGGCACTTTCCAAATTTCCTTCATCCTTTCTGCTGGAGAAAAGAACAGACTTACTATGATAACACATTGGAAGATAACAGTTGGCTGCATGACCCTGCCAACATGAGTGAAACGGGAAACGGCTGCATATTTGCACCTTGAGTATTGCTTGGGCTTGTGTTTGCGGGATTTAAGATGGTCGGCCTCCCGCATGCTGTGAGGCCTCCTTCGCGCATTCAACGATAAACACACAGCAAGTCATCTCAACTGTGAGATATGCTATAATTCTGGGCTGTGAGTTAGTGATTGACGTGGCCAAGTATTATTGGTCACATGTTACGAGGAGACAAGGTGTAACAGATGCAGGATGCCAAATACGTTGTCCCAGCTGTATGTTTGCTACGTCTTGATAAAACAAAATGTCTGATTCGCACAGTCATGCTAGCCAGAGGACGGAACTTCTTAGTAGAACGAATAAAGTGGCTATACAAAAAGTACGCGATACTGCAGGAGTAACTGTGTGTAAGAAAGCCTTACCAGCCACTGGGGGCCAGAGCCATGTGTCGCCCTTTGCCATTATAGGTGGCAGATTGAGATGATTGTACCCTTGCCTTTGATGCCGCAATCATCTTCTCACGCCATCTCTGTCCCATTTTACCATAATAGTGAGCCCATAAACGTGGAAGGATCTGAACGTCCTGAGCACAGTAGAGCTTGATAGCATCGGGCAATGGACGTTCGTTGAAAACCTCAAATGTCCCACCTTTCTCAGGCGCAAAAAGCCGAACTCCAGCCTCTTTGATTCGAACCCATTCCAAGCGTTCCTGTAGTGACAGAGGAGCATCACGCTCGATGCATTTCGAAAGCCCGTTGACACATCTTCTTGAGAAGGATCGTGTCGCTAATTCCATGAGCTGCAGATCATGGATTCCAGCCAACCTGATCTGGTAGCTACCATAAAGCGCATCTGAGTCGTTACGAACATCAAAGAACACTTTGGTTATGTTATCGCATTCTAAAATGTCCTTGAGGGTGCGGCCATTGCTCCCGGGCGTTGAAAAGCATTTGTCACCCATCGTGTATACATCAATCAAATAGGTACATTTGATCGGCATGTAATAGACCTGCATAATCGAGACGGTTCCGTGGCGAGAAAGGTTCACTCCTTCAAGGTCGATGAAAATCGAAGGTTGAACTGATGAACATCCATCAAGAAGGTCGACTAGCTGTGCTACCGCAGGCGCGTCGTTAACGAAGGTCACGACTGGTTTGCTTTCTAGCTTAACAGTAGCCAGTTGGTCTGTCACTATTTCCAGGTTCGACGCCATGTCCTGAAAATGACTAAAAACATAAATCAGCAAACGGTGGCCCAGGTCTTTGATACACTTCAACTGTCAGACGGTAGCACTTACTGTATTCAGGTCAGCTCTATCTTGAAAAAGCGTAGGAATTCTGTTACTGGATGGGAAGCGCTTGGAATGGCTATGTGTTAAGTTGATATCAAGGTCTCGGTCGATGTTATAAATACACCATTTGAGATAACAAAGGTTTTGCTGAGCTTGAAACTATGACTACAGGTGCTTCTGCAGGTATCGGCATGCATCCAGTTGCCTCATCCTAACCAGGCCGGATACCAAATTGTGGCTGTTTTTATGACTCATTACATGCATGTTTCACGTTTCACCGCTATCTCGACATTTGTCCAACAACTTTCCAATCGGCAGCTGGCCAAGACTGTGACTGATAAGAACTATTGTGCGATCGACGATGGGTAGCTTTTGTTTTATATGTTTTTCGATGCTCGTCCCGTTATCCTTTTAGAGTGATTTATCTAAACAACATGGTTTCTTGATTCGAGACAGCCTCGCGAAAGAGTGCACGATGCAGTAGTATCTAGTTGGAGCAACCTGCGAAACCTGACTGGCCTCTTTCGCTTTGCGGGGCTACATAACGTGGTATGCTAACTCAAATATGAGACGAGGCCCGAAGTAAATCAGGAGTAGAATGCAGTGCTTCAACAGATTCATGTCCAACGTCTCGCAAATTACGACGAATGCCAGGCAAATGTCACAAAAGCCTCATGCGTAGCGTCGATTGATTTTACATGTTGTCCCCTTTCTCTTCTCTCCTGGAAAGCACGACTGTACTATGTCCAATAAAATTGCACTTGTTGGTTGCTCAGGTGCATTGGAAATGGACGGATAAGACAATTGTTGCAGGTGGCGACTAACGCCAATAAGAAAGTGACAAGTGGTGTTACTCGAGCCCTCAGACTACTGGCAGCTATTCAATCTCACCCTCCTAACTTTCAAAGTTGTCAATCCCTTCCTAAACAATTGCTAGATGCAGGATAAACAGGAAGACGTATTAAAATATAGCTTATCTTACTACCGCAGATTGTGGAAAGTGAAACAATCGAAGAAAGGGATTTCAAGGTAAATAAATATAAACCTCAATATACAGGGAATACCGCTGTTTAAAGTTAGACAGCCTTAATAGAAAAGTTAGGCTTTGCCTGCACTGTACTTACCTTGCAAGAATAGATTGTAATTATAGTATTCTATTTTATAACTACTAAACCTAATTAATAAAAGTCTTTATTTAGCAAGTTAAGGTATAGGTTAAAATAGAAGTAGCTAAGACTGTTATTTTACTTAAGACTTATTAGTTAGTCTGGGTTTTGTAAATTTATTTAAGGTCTTAATATATAAATTAATATTACTT
>QGDY01000303.1:0-16252 GCA_004367095.1 Fusarium nanum | reverse complement strand
TAAGAGATGAAATGATTTGGTTACTTGAGGCTATCTTTGACTGGCGCTTAGCCTACCTACTTTATTATGGTAGCCTAAGCCTTGGAGGACATTTCTCTTAGTACCCCCCTGTCATGTCATGTCTGTCACTGAAAGTCCAATGTTCTTCCACATATCATGTATTTGGCACCTCGACAGATTTGGTGGCCACGTTAAGTGCTGGAGCTGCTTCTTTCTTGGTGTCCTTTCTCTGTACTCTCGGATAGCTCTTCTCGACAGCTCAATATCCTCAAGATGTTGCGTCGGAACTTCCAGGGAAGCTTGCTTGTCAGAAATATCCTTTTCGGAACGCCCTCGCTCTCCTTGACTTTCTCGACTCTGCATAGTTCACATTCCCATAAACTCAGCGGCCGTGATGAGGGTGTCCACTTCGTTCTCGCTCTTCGTCTTCGTCCTCCTAGTCTTCTTGTGTAAGAAGAAGCGGCAAGCGGGCATGACTCCGCGAGCTCGTGCGTTGTTAAGATCGGCCTGGGATCCATGTTAGATCAAACTCACTGTTCCACCGTGCTTGACAGGCAATTGGGGTTAGTTGAAGTTCGTGTCTTGTGTGTCATGAAAGAGCCTCCGGCTTCTACATGCCCTGTAAGCTGGTCCAGCACGCCCTGGTGATGGCAGAAATAGCCTTCTTGCTCTTTGCCTTGGTTGGTCTTAGCCTTCTGTCTATGTCAAAAGGGCCCAGTTTCGGGTGAAGTCCAGAAGAAGGGTACATGGGTGCTGCCTCGCTGTCGATGGTATCTGATAAGACACGTCTATTCGCATCTCGCTTCCGACATTTTCTGACCTCAGTTGAGCTTCAGATCCTGTCTCTTCGTTTGTGGGATCTCATTGTGCGCTTTCCTTCTGCACTGGCAGATCAGATGATATGGGCATCGCCACAGAATACCCTTTCGTTGCAGTCCCACATCATTCATGTAGGACGCGCTGGATATGGCGCCCTTAAGAATCCAAACAGACGGGCCGGGGACACACCTGGGGATAAAGCTCCAGAACAAGAGGTCAAGAGGCTCCGTGCTGTCTGCTCTATCTGCAATCGAGGAAACTGTCCCATGCTTCTCCTTCATGCATGCGCCACGGGCAATGATGCCCTGACCTTTGATAAAGTGGGTTTCTGCTACCTACTGAGGTAGAAGGCGCCTAATGGGAAGATCGGTCGAAAGTATGGGACTTCTATTTTGAGTCCTGCTCATAAAATCCAGACCGTCTACTTGATGGCAGAAGTTTGGTAGAAACGTTTTGTGGGACTACTATTGAACTCTTTAATTCCTCCCTGTATTCCATTAGCAAGTCCCAGTCCTGCGATAATCTCTGGATGCGCACAGCGACGGCGCGCTCGATGGTAACAGCGACGCGACACCACGAGGATCCTTGAAGCTCCTGTGAATTCGGTCTATCGCGGTCTCCGCGTCGAGTCCCACTTCGAAATCGATTCTCATGAGCAGGACTTGCCTTAGTTGCACATGGTTCCCCCTTTGCACAACAGATCTGATCATGTCCCAGCCTCGGACGACATGAAGCAAACAGTTCACGGACACCTTGGCCATCCGATGCTACAAGAGGCAGGATTAGCCGTTGGCCTTGATTAGATACGACCTAAGAATGGCAGGCAGCGGCCTAGATTTCCTCCTGCTCATCTCATCTCCAGCGGAGACCGAGCAGAATTGAGAATAGCAGGCAGCGGTCTAGATTTCCTCCTGCTCGTCTCGTCTTCAGCGGTGAGGCAGAACGGACAGATTGGTCTGGGCGTCGATGGCAGATCAGCAGAACAGATTCCTCCATCGTGAATGCCGATAGTTCGCTTCTTCCTCTTTTTCCTTGCCTTCGTCTTGTCGTCTTGGGTCGTCAGAAGGCATACGTCAACCTGGTTCGGCGGAATCTATGGAGGTTTTCGATAGTTGCTCTGGTCGAGGGACATGAGCAAAGCGTCAATGGGCACGAACGATGTCTCTCGGACTTCTACCGTAAAGCAACTCAACTCTGTTTTTCCTTAACTTGGTCTTCCAGCGGTTCCTTCATTGTTTTGGGTACAATAGCTGTGGATGTTGGTGTCTCTGGTTGCGAGCAAGGAGTAGTTGTTTTTATCTCAAAAACATGTACAGTGCCAAAAGTCATACTGGCGCTCTGGAAATTTCCATGTCGTGAATTTTTTCCCACTCGTCTTAGGTTTTATTCGATATTGTGAACGAAAGAAAACGTAGATCTCGGATGGGGGGGCTTGTAGCTTCCCAAGCGTGGTTGTTGTGACGCATGTTGTTCAGGTTGAGGTCGGGTGTTTGTGTGGTGTTGGGCTCATTCTCAAAACTAGATCGCACCCCGGGATCCGTAAAGCAAGATTCCACAGATCTACTCAATAAAAGCCGCAGGATCGTACCTTGTAGAATGACTAGGCGTTGAGTCAATAATTTCAAGGAAGTCGATCAAGGATAAATAGTAGCTCCAAGATGGGAGAAGCAAAAATGTACCCAGGTATATAACACTCCATGGCAAGCCAGTATAGGGTAAGTGGAAGGCAAATGCAATTCATTCCTTTCCACCCCAACATGCCGCTTGCTGGTATTGACATCTATCATGTCGAGTCCAATTATGATGTTCATTTGCAGGTTCTCTGACATGTTTGTGATTGATCCTTTGTTTTTGTAGCTCACGGCGATAGAATACATTGTTGTGCGATCGTCTTTGCGGTTAGCCCACATCCCGAACCATGAAAAGTGCAATCTTGGGTCAACTGTCGATGCCATCGGACAAAAAGACACACGAGTATTTTGTATCTGATAATTTTGCCGTGAGTTCAAATACCAAATGATACGATCGCAGGCCTGACCTGGCTCAGATGCCCCGTTAGTTCGCCTGGACGTACGTGTACTGCAAAGTGGGTACAAGATATCCGCAACCTCCGTGATGGAGACGGTTGAATACGACAGGTAATATTCGCCTATTTGATTGACAACATGGAGAGACTTCAAATCTTGGCTTGAGTCGCATTGTCGAACCTCCCCAGCCGTGCTCTTAAATGACAGCCATGGATGTTAACCGAAATTCGTCAATAAGCAAATCATCAATCTCTAACGAGCTAAACGACAACATCAGACGAAAATCTCTCAAAGAGATAAGACACACCAATCTTTACTAGCGCCGGGTATCTGAAACATGAAGGGGAACATGGTGGGATCGACAGGTACCATCGCGACTATCGAATCCAACGGTCAGAGATGGTGTTCATTTGGCGCCATTCTTTTATCTGCTAGTGATAGCCTAATCTCATCTCATGCAGGAACAAGGAGTGACTAAATCGACCGACGCACCTGCAGAACACGTTGGTGATGTGATGTTCACCACGCATTTAACCGCTCACAACCTCTTTACCCGTACCCTGTTCCTGGATAGAACATGGGTTTAAATGACATAAACTCCACTCCCAACTGACATTGCCGAACATCCCAGCTCTTCAACCGGTTAATCACCAATCCCCCCTCATGACAAGCTCTTTCGCTAAGCGGCTCACTGCCCGAACCCCTTGATCATACACCTGAGACGAAGCGGAGATGTAACAAGGCATCGTGATTGTATGGAACTTATTCCCCCGTGCAAGGCTCGACGATGAAGATGCAGGGGTGACCTTATGATCTGCTGCTATATATCTCCACGATGGAAGGCGAGTAGAAGTTCAATACACGCCAGTGGCTGTTCATTCATTCTTTTCATTCTACCCAATTTTCATTCCTTTGAAGAAAGCAAAATACACTCTTTTGTTTGCTTTATCCATTCGTTCTTTTCACTACAGTCAATATGCACAAGTCTGCTCTTCTCGGTCTTTTGGCCTCGAGCCCAGTCTCGGCCCAGCTCAACAGCCTAGCGCAGGCCGCTGGTCTCAAGTACTTCGGCAGTGCCGTCGACAACGGTTATCTCAGCGATGCCGCCTACGCCAAGCTCGCTAACAACGTTGAGGAGTTTGGCCAACTTGTCCCTGAGAATGGACAGAAGTGGGAGACTGTCGAGCCTGCTCGTGATCAGTTCACCTACACCACTGCCGATGTTGTTCCTGATCTTGCCAAGAAGAACAAGCAGATCCTCCGATGCCATGCTTTGACTTGGCATAGCCAGCTGCCCAACTGGGGTGAGTTGTTCAGACACGTGTTCGCGATGATGTTCTAACGTGTGAATAGTTTCTGCTGGAAAGTTCTCTGCTTCTGAACTCACCGAGATTATCGAGGCGCACATCGCCAACGTTGTTGAGCACTACAAGGGTGACTGCTACGCCTGGGATGTTGTCAACGAGGCTATCGACGACAGCGGTGAATGGCGCGACAGTGTCTTCTACCAGACTCTTGGAACCGACTTCCTCGCCATCTCATTCAACGCCGCCAAGAAGGCTGACCCCGATGCCAAGCTGTATGTCCTCCTTCCACTACCTACGAGTATTCTTCTAACAGCCGCAGCTACTACAACGACTACAACCTCGAGCAGAACGGCAAGAAGACCGACCGCGCCGTAGAGATCGTCGAGATCCTCCAAAAGGCCGGCGCTCCCATCGACGGTGTCGGTTTCCAAGGCCATCTTATCGTCGGCCAGTCTCCCTCTCGCTCTGAGATGGCCACCGTCTTCGAGCGCTTCACTGCTCTTGACGTCGAAGTTGCTTTCACCGAGCTCGACATCCGCCACTCTGCCGTCCCTGCTTCTGCCGCCGCTCTGGCCAAGCAAGGTGACGAGTACGCCAACATGGTCGGCGCCTGTCTCGACGTCAAGGGTTGTGTCGGAGTCACTGTCTGGGGTATCACCGACAAGTACAGCTGGATCCCTGACGTCTTTGAGGGTACTGGAGAAGCTCTCCTCTACACCGACGAGTACGAGAAGAAGCCCGCCTGGACCAGTGTCTCCAGCCTTCTCGCCGCCGCTGCTACTGGCGCTCCCGTTTCCAGCACTGTTGCACCTACTGCTGCCCCTACTACCATGATGACCATGACCAAGCCCGCCTACACTGAGACCGACGATTGTGATGAACTCCCCGAGACTGAGGAGCCTGTTTACCCTACCACCATGAAGAACAGCTCTGCTCCTGCTACCACCATGGCTACCCGCACTGCTCTTGGTCCTGTTTACACCAACATTGATGATAACGATGATGACTGCGAGGACGAGACCGCTGCTCCTTTCCCTACTTACGTTATCCCCACCAACGGCACCTCTACTCTCCCCACCAAGGCTCCCGTCTACGATGATGATGAAGACTGCGATGACGACTCTGCCCCTGCCCCTATCTATGACGAGGACGAGGACTGCGAGGATGACGCTCCCATCGAGAAGGAAGACGACGACTGTGAGGAGGAAGGCGACTTCGAGCCCACAGCCGCCGCCATCTCCACAGCCGCCGCCCCTACCCGCGCCCCCGTCGTCCGCACCAGCTCCGCCTACACTTACAAGTGGAACACCCAGACCAAGCCCTCCTACGACGTCCCCAGCGGCACCGCCCCTGCTGGACCTGTCGGAACTGGAAATGTTGGTCCCGTTAAGCAGTACTACCAGTGTGGTGGAAAGAACTACTCTGGTCCTACTGAGTGCGAGAAGCCTTACAAGTGTGTTGAGATGAACCCTTACTACCACCAGTGTGTTAAGGCTTAAGTGGTTGGGAGTGGTTGGAGGAAACATGAGGATGCAGGGGGTTCGACTTTATTGTATATATTTGACTGTATAATTTCGTGTCTTGCTTGATGCAAGCTTTGGGTAGATTTGTCCAATTTATGATGTGAACATCAGCTTTTGCTACCTTGGAACTACGTGAACATGAACTGCATGTCAAAGCAAGGTAAATGAATCCAGGCCGGGTATATTCTCAGATGGCAGTAGAACGTCAAATTTGTCAAAAACTGTTTCTTCTACTGATAAATGGTAGGAATCGGGGTTCTTAAAAGACTTTATCTGAGGTTAGAGTACGTTGCTATCTGGATGCACATGAGTCGGCTACTGGAGATGCACAACACGTCACTTCGAAGCTTTAGGGCCAAGGTCACTCTATTTCCAGTACCTAACACTTCTACAGGAGTCCGCCCCTGAGGTCCTCAACCAAAACAACACGCGCCACTGACCCAAAGAGCTGGACAGCGAATAGAGGAAAATATCCGAACATACTTCAACCGCGTTGAATACGAAACATGAAAGGCGATGTCGATAACACTAGGAAAGAAAGTCGCGGAAGGTAATATTGGTATGTCCTGAATGAAGACTATCCGGAGGATAAAAGTCCTGTTGTATGGCCCATTACCCGGGAGCGGTATGTAGTTCATATCCTGCTAGTAGTCACAGTCTGTCAGCTACTGGTCCTCTTCTCACATCAAAATGTCTATCCAGTCTCAAGGACGTGATACATACCTTGACTACCGTCCCTCCCATTTGGTAATATCGACCCTCGACTTAGAATGCGATAAGATCGTCGCCAGTGAAGGTATGGCCTGAAGGAGTGACCTCGACAGCTTCTTGCTTCTCCTTGAGGGCCTATAAAGGAGATTAGCAACAGTGTCAAGTCTTCCCGCAGTATATACTAACTTGGTCTTCCATGTAGTAGTCATAGTTTGTGTCCGAAGCAAATCGCTTGAGTAGTCTGAACTGTCGAGTTGTGTCTGGGGTCACCCCCCACCCCCGGAGGGTACGAAGGAATGCTTCGAAGAATCGGAACATTGCCTCGTATTGGTAGTCATAAAACTTCATGCTCAGTATCTTTTTGATGATAGTGCGGTTGACTTGGCCGTTGGTAAGCATAGCCTGCTCTGGCTTGGAGAAGATGGAATATGTCTCCTCTTCAGTGTCCGTGAAAACACGAGCCACGTCCGATGCAGTGGACATCTTCTCTGTCGTTGAAGGGTTAGATAGATTTGGTGGGAAAGTTGAGCGATGGGAGTGTATGGAAAGGGGGCTTCTTTCACTGTAGAAGGATCTTGTGATGCGTAGGGGCTTTCTTGTGATGCGTGAAAGAGCTATTCCGATGAGAGACTGAGGTTGTTGGGTAAAGAAAAGAAAATGGGAGACGAAGTTCTGCAAAGAGGTCGATATCCTGTAGTGCAGCAAACACACTACCTGGCGGTCTTCGCAGTGCCAGACGGACCCAGCCTGCTGGCACTACCAAGCACGTTGCTATGCAAACGAGTTCGCTATTGAGATGCAAATTACGTTACTTCTAAACTCTAGGCACCCGCATTATTCCATCTCTAGCATCTTGTTTTGGTAGAGTTGCCACGGCAGTCATACGAACGATATCTTTATGATAATGGAGCTCAATGTCTTGGATAGCACGAATTTGTATGTTCTGGAAAGTGGACAGGGGTCAAGTGAGCACTGGAGTATAATTATTGGTCTCTCTAGCTATTCAGCGTACCATCTTCTTCTCTGAGGTTGCGGCTCTTCCAAAGTCTCAGCTGTTCACGTGAAGTCCATCTACCACACCCTTCATCTCCAGCTACCCTGAGTCTGGACTAATAGGAGCATAAGAGACGAAAGAAGGGGACTAAAGTTATGACGGTTTAGACGAGACCCTTAGGTTATTTAGTTTGTGTAATTGGTAGTGCCGAGAGGAGGCTGGCCCGTCTGGCACTACGAGGGACCAGCTAGCGTGTTTGCTGTAGGATAACCTCTTCCAGACCCTCCTCTCTTCCTCTTCGTTTTCTTTCCTTCCTCATCTTTTCTTCCTGTAACACACTTTCATCAAAATCAGAACAACCTTTTACTCTTTACCAACTTGATTAAGACGAAAACAATGTCTCCCGAATCAGAATACCATGGAGAGGAAATTTTCCAGATGTTCACTCCCTGTGAACAAGTGGAACTCCGTCGTGGAAACCGAACAGAGGAAATCAACAATAAACTCGGCATCATGACCTTTCGACAGTTTCAGTTTGAGAGTAACTTTACCTACTTTCACGCTTTTCTACACACCATTCCGGAGTGTCTTGACCCATACTGCCTCGTCCAGTCTACATACCGTCAGTTCACTGTCATGAAGTGTTTTGTTGTGAGTTTATGCCGCCTTCTGAGAACTTGAACTTGAACTTGTTGCTGACCATTGTCTTTTATATAGCTGCGCGAACGCATGACGGTCAAGCCAATCAACATTGAAATCACTCCCGAGGGCTATGTCTTCTACGAAGACAACTTGATTGCCCTCTAAGGAACGTTTGCGGATTTTGGCCAGGATCGCGCTGGGTTATTGGAACAGAGGAACTGTTTTGCCGCGAGGTCAGGCATCCATGTATTGGGCTGACGGGAAGGACATCATGGAAGTAAGCCGCCCTCGAGTGTTATCGCGATACTACGCGAATTTGGAAGTCTTGTTCATTTTCGGGAGTTTTGGTTTCTTTTCTGCTAAGGGTTAAGACTATGGTTGTTCTAGTAGAGACACAAAATAAAGATTCTTGCCCAATATTGGACCGTATTCGTAGTTTCTTGTGCTGTCCTGATTTGTCTTGGTACTGCTGCTCATGGGTATATGTTCTTCGTGTTCCGTTCGTACCAATGGGATGTTCGCTTCTTTCAGTGCCTGTGCAATCCGACTGCGCACTGCAACGGAAACTAGCGCAGTAGACCACAGAGAATTTGCTCCCACCATCTGATTTTGATTTCTACAACAACATTGAACCTTAACAAGACACCAAAGTTTCACTATTCTTCACCACTGTTACCACTACCGCCGCCATGCCTCGCACGAACGTGTTTACCGACTTCGAAGAAGAAGTCATGTTCGCGGGCCGCAACTCAGAAACCGTTGTTCGCAAACTTCAAAAGATCACTTTTGAACAGTTTGAGGATCTGTCACAGTACCGTTTCTTTCAAAACTTTATCCTATCACTACCCGGAAAGCCTACCTTCTCTGCGACGGAACGATTTCGACGCGTTAAACATTTCGCGAACACCAAAGTGGTTGTTTACCAGCGCAGAGCAGCGGTTAGTACAGCCCCTTGACACAGATTTAAGCTCCTCCTAACATTTCTTCAAAGGTCAAGATAGCTGCCGACTGGGAGGAACGTCGAGTCGAGGTAACACCAAGTGGTTATGTTTTCCATGGTGATGACTTGATTGCACTATGAAATTACATCCAAGGTTTCCCGTCAAGCCGGAAGGGAGGGGGGAACGAGGTATGGGGCATAGGGGGATATACGGCTATGTGAGCTAAGCTACACGGAAGCGAATGTATCAACACCTTTCAGAGCATCAAGAGCAAGACTAAAGCGAACAATACAAACGCCTCACTTCTCTTTCGATGACTTCATCAACGTCTCTGTGCAATCACAGCCAAGTTTGTGAAAGTAGTGGCCAGTTCTGATACACCTGCAACTCAGTTGCATTAGGATATTCGTTCAGGAGACCGCTCCTAGGAGCCAGTCTTGAGATGGGCATCTGTGCCCTCATGAATTCCCATATTAGCTGCACCTGGTAAAAAATATAATCCTAGCCCTTTCCATCAGATGTAGACTCTCGTCTTGAATTAAGACCGCAGCCAGTGACGGGTACCTCTGTAGGCCATTTGCCTGCTGCAACTAGTTCCAAGCACTGGTCACTGCCCCCTATTAACCCCCTGTGGATGCCCAAACAGCTGCTACAGTTTTGTTCTCGCTTTTCCTTTCTGCCTTTCCTTTCCTTTACTCATACATCCCGCACCCTTTCCCGCACATATCCACACAACCACATGAGAATCAACATCTAAAACCATTCGCCATGGTGCAAGTCAGTGTTTTCACTGAATACGACAAGAAGACGATGCTTCGAGGTCGCTACAACTTTCGTATTGTGCACGAAGTCAACATTATGTCGTTTACTCAGTTCGAGTACGAGAAGATGTTACCCCATTTCCAAAGGTTCACAGAAGCGATTCCCGGACACGCCAACACCTCCCCAATGCACGAATGACGTCGGGTTAGAGCCTACGCAGGCGCTAAATGCGTAGTCTGCATGTTGGAGCAGCTTGTCAGTAAAGCTATTTTGGACGCTTTTAAGCTCTTACTAATAGCCTCCCATAGATTACCGACGAAAAGCGATGGGAAGAACTCACTCTGGTCATCCCCTGTGGACCAGTTTTCCATAGGGATGACCTTATTGCACTCTAAACTCTCAACCCAGCCCAATTTCACCGTTCTTTGGAATTCACTGAACGATCGGGAGTGCAGGGAGGTGTCTATGGGTAGTGTAGGTCGAGTGGAACGATAGGTACAGCAGGAACGTGTCAGGAATTCCTCTTGTAATGGAAGGGTCTACGTCCGCATATAGACCCGGACTCTAGATTGACTGTTGCTAAAAGCACCATAGTTGCTTGGCGTCTCTTCATTGAAAGTAGACCCTTAATTCTACGCCTGTGCGTGCTCTAAAGTCTGTGTTAATCTTGATCTGCACATCTGGCAGTGCCCGGAAACCGTTGGGCCCGCCAGCTGCAAACGTCTGTCGAGAAACTCTGCCCGATTACACTCTTTACAATCTCCTGTATCGGACCCCCCTTGCCTTTTTTTCCCACTTGCTTCATGCCACCAAACATCACAAAAGCACTTCAGTCAACGGAAACCGAAATCAAGAAGAATCTCTCAACTTTCTCAAATTGAGCCCAACTGAAACCACCATTCGTACCTACCGATCAACTCACTCACTCTTCGTTCTCACAACGCTGGGAAAGATGAAAAAAGCTTTTAACGATACCGAGAAGGCTCTACTGGCTGACAAGAAGTTCAACGATAAAATTCTGCGCAAAATGCGCCTATTTGAACTTGAAGACTTTGATTATCACTCTTTGTTCCAGTTCTTCAATGACTTTATCGTCTTGATCCCGGGGGCTGATACCCCTTGTGCCGTTCACAACTTCGAGCGAATGAAACACTTCGCGAAAGAACAATCCGCGGTCTACAACTTGCTGCCCGGCGTCAGTATAAACGTCTCTTCTACCCGGCGACTTTCACTAACATCTCCTTAAGTTGACTGAGGACGTAAACGGACAGATGACCGAATCTGGTCACGTTGTGTACGATAAAAACTGGCATTTCAACTAAGTTCTTTTTATCATCGGTATGTTCTCGCGATTCTAGTTGGCAACGCTTGACTAGAGGCTGACCGGTCGACCTTCAAGT
Organism: Fusarium nanum; assembly: GCA_004367095.1. Taxonomy (NCBI): domain Eukaryota; kingdom Fungi; phylum Ascomycota; class Sordariomycetes; order Hypocreales; family Nectriaceae; genus Fusarium; species Fusarium nanum. The sequence goes on along the minus strand of QGDY01000303.1, from coordinate 5,126 downwards.
GCAAAGAATCCTCGTACTACCAGCAGAGGAGAACGAGAACGTCGTTGAAAGGACACTCGATACAAACACACAAGGTACAATCATGCACTGATCCTACCGTTCGTAATCTTTCGGCTAACCATTCTAGTGATTACTCAAAGTGAACACGACGGAAATGCAAGCGAAATGAATCTGATGAGAAGTTTCTTGGGGGGCCGACATGGGCTTTGGAAGTTCGGAGGTTACAATTTTGTAAATAGCTGTGGCTCTTTGACATGGTCGGTTGAACCATGACGATGGGAGACAGAACTTAGGACCTCATAATAGATGGCCTGCCCCAAATGACGCCCCGACTGTGCTAGATTGCATGAAACTATCGAAATACCGCGATCAAGAGCGGACAGACTCAATAGGGAGTCCCACGACGTCGTCAGAGCCAATATCGACGACGAGCTCGGACTTAGTGAAGGCAATATTGTCCATTGGAGAACCCGGAGTGACGGATGGAAGAACACCCTACCAAAGATTAATACCATCAGGCTCTGCGTAGTCTCTACAAGAAGTAGGTTCGGTGCAAGGCTCGGACAATGACATGCCGCCACCGGCGCCCTCATCAGACCAGACCACAGGGAGGTGAGTTGTGGCGACAGAAAGCGGCTTTTGGCAGACCGTCATGAATTGCATAGGTATCCGACTAATAGAACTTTCTTGCCGGTGAAGGTAGTCATACATAATTATATCACGAGTAGGATCCATGGGTGAGGCTTCTCGAGCCATTACCGACAACGACACATAAATGGGCTGCTATTCGCTTTTATTCGGCCGCTATCTCAGTCAATTTATTGAAGATTCGTAGATACGCATGCATGGCGCAGTAAAGAATAGTCCAGGTGTTGGTGCAATCGGATGCCTAGATAACATGAAGAGACTCCAGTTCATCAAAGGGGGACACAGTAAAACGCGAACACTGGGGAACAACAGGCCACAAAGAAAGACACCCCGGTACATCAGAGACAAAACAGACATGGAAACTATCAAATCTCTGGTTCCGATCCTCGAAGATACCTGGGTCGTCCTTGTTAGCTCAGTGCACAACCCACGAAGAAGGTCAAGAACTGACATGAGGATCCTGAACAACAACTGGCGCTCAACACACGCGACTAAAGTCGCTTCATATAACTTATCGACGATGACCCGGACCAGAGTCGGTCGGCTGGTCGAAAGGAAAGTTCTCTGATGCTCAGAAGATGATAAGGCCTTCAAGTGCCTTGAGTTCGCCGGCGGACTTCTGTTAACACTTAGTTAGCGATGTTGCGAAACAGGACAAGGATAGACATACCTTCTTGATGAGTGTCATAGAAGCCTGGTCAAGCCAAGCTTGGATAGACTCAGGTCGACCGTCATGGCGGCTTCCCTTCTCTACTCCGACAACGTGGTAGTAGAAGTCTCGGAAGTCCTGGTTCTTCAGGTATCGTCCGAGCTGGCGGACGGACAGCTCCTCGAGCTTGGCGAGGGTGAAGATGGTGTAGATGTTGTCAGCCAAATCGGCCATCTCGTCTCGGGTAAGAGAAAGCATTGTGTTGGAAGTAACGAGAGGTTGATAAAGGGGTAAATAGTAGACGAAAACCGCTGGAAGAGGAATGTCTCGAAATGGAAGATGTGATGATTTCTTGATCTGTAGTGTGTTGTTTGGGAAGCAAAATAATGATGGAGGAAAGATCTAGCTGCAGTAAATAAGGTCAAGGGCAAGAATTGGCACTTCTGTACCGGTTAGCGGGCGCTTCAAGATGTGATTGCCAAAGTTACGGGGCAACGCGTTTGTTTGTCCATTCGCGCCAACCTCTAGGCTGCATTTCTAGCTAGTATCATAGCATCACTTTTCGAAAAGCTTCGAGGTCGTGTAAGTTACACTGGGTATTAGCGCGTTGTTACGGTAGTCAACTGTTCCAGACAATAGGAGTGTCTGAACAAGCAATAGGGGAACACCATCCATGTTGAGAGGACAGAACACGATGATAAACACCAGTATTTTAGGAACACGAGATATTCAATGTGAAACTCAAGTTCGCCTTATTTCAACTACACAATACATCTTCCATAGAAGGAGTTCAAGGCAGAGGTGCCATTATTCCCAGTGACGCAATGCTCCAGACCCGCTCGGCCAAATTCCCCCTGGCACAAGATACTCCAATCCTCGGCGTGACGGCTGACAGTGCATCACAGCCGGGGCATACATGCTTTCAGACTCGCCATTGAAGGAGCAGCACAACCTTTCTCCCCGGAAGAGAAGAAAACATTTTGATATCAAGGTGGAGTGACATCTGAGTAGACAGGATGATTGTTCAGGCACATCACATGGGACACCTCGATTGTTCAACCACCAATACATATCTGACAGCTGAGCTCAAAGAATACAATATAGAATGCTTCAAGTCCAGTCCCTGTATATCTGCCAAGTCTCTTGCTCTCCAAGAAAGGAGAGAGTCCCAGTGCCGTAGTTTAGGTAAAGGGGACTAGCCCGCGAGCAGTACCATGGTACCTGCTAGAAGCTGCCCGACCTCGCAGCACTGCTAAGGGAGCACTGCGGCCGCAAATCAGTCGCGCGTCTCCCTGGAGAGAATGATTCCGTATGCTTCTGTTACCCCCACCTGGGCTTTCTCTCAGGTACACAAGTTTTGCTCCCCAGGCTTCTCTTGGTGAGAGTGAAAATCTCGTCTTCTCTCGCCCGTTTCAAACTGCATCAAACTCACTGTCTTGTGCAAGATTTCGAATCCCGATCGAAATACATCACCTCTCTTGATGATGATAACGGCACCGCTGCTGATGGTAAGCTAATCACCCTTCTCTACATCCTGTGCAGGTTGGCTGCGAGACCACTCGAAGCTCATCTGCTAACACATACTCAAGGTAGCTCTAACGGAGCTGGAGATCGAGGAAGGCCGCCTGTAACAGTAGACGAAGGAGCAGACGACCGTCGGTCACCGTCCTTCAGCGTCAAGTACGTATCATCGCTCTGAAGTCGCACTGGGAATGTCGGGCATTAATCGCGGTCGCAGTCAAAACAACGGGCAGCGATTGGAACAGGAAGCATGCTTCATCACCGAGGCTTTCCCAACCCTACGGTCGAGTCATCAACTCGTCGTGCAGGACAGTCGTGGATGGGGGCCGCAGAGCCTCGCTCCTCACTGGGCGTGCTGCCTCCTCGGCTTTTCACACGAGTCAGACCGTCTCAGCTTACTATCCCACTTGGGGGTCTACCGTCACTCCAATATATCGAACTGTTGATGAACAGAGAGTCAAAAGAACGTCTTGCCCTCAGCAGATCGTAACAACAAGGCTACGCTTACCCTGGAGGGGAGGATACACAAAGGTATGTAGTCCGTCCCTATCCACCAAATCCCACTAACCGACAGTCTCCGAACGGTCAGAAGGAGATATTGAGTTCTTTGATCATGTGATCTATTCTCTTTACTTCTCAGATTCACTCTTCCACAAGACACTCATGGTGGGGTGCCGGAACACACTATTCGCGAGAACAAGCTGTCTGTTTGGGTGACCCATACTGCCCTCGAAGTTCATCACTTGGGTGCCGAGCTGCAAAGCACATCTGGGTACAAGGCATCGAAGAGTCCTCATCGCCTCACTGGGCTCCGCTAGTTTCCGGACTCCAGTGCAATTACTCCTTGACAAGGTAAAAAAAAAAAACGATCTTGGGGTCTTTGATCAAAACAAGGAGCGAGCGAAGAACTCACGGTCATGGTCTCAGCCTTGAAGATATCATTTTCAACATCGAGTCCATTGCCACGCTGGCGTCGTTGCCGTCTTCTCCTTCCTGATCAACGCTTTTATATTATTTGCCAAGGGTCTCAAGCGCCGACGTCTTGTTTCAAGCTCCACCTCCCGCAGAGGATGCCTTGAGCAACAAGGTATCGCTCGCAAAAAGCTATCCAGATCAGGCCAAGATCACTCTTATCCTACGGAATCGAAGATGCCACTTCCCAGATTCATCTCTTCCACAAGACTCGTTTATAGAGCTTCTGCAGGTGTCAGTGGGCTGGGCCACCTCATCAATATGCACGAAGACCTCTCATATATCCTCTGAGGATGGTTTAGTAGGCCGCTGGAAGCACTGCTCGAAGCACATTGCTGTCGAGAGTTTCGAACTCGAGCAATGTGAGCTTGCAAGATGACGCCCACAGCCAACAACCATCTTGACTCATCATTCAGCATTCAAACCCCACCACGTGGGGGCCGAGGAAGATCCTGGGTTACCTTGCCGCCATGCAGAATCCTCCCAGATCAGGTTCTCCTACCAACCTGGACACACTTCTGAAGCTGCATACTTGTTACAAGCACTTGAGCCAAGCACTTGAGCACCTCCCGGCATTCATCCCATCGCCGCATGTGGCAGTCGACGATGAATGACGAGCTGCAACGATTCTGTCGACGACACTAGTATATATATACTTGTCCACCCTGCTGTTGTGGAGAGCCGGCACCAGCAGAGCCGAGAACTCCTCACCTCACATCTACTGGTCCAGAGTGGCTGCCGTGCTGCCGCGCTGCCGCTCGAAAGTGGTTTTCTTGCCCAACGTCTGACAGCAAGGAGCAAGACACCTTACTCTGCTTCCCCACCGAAGAAGATCTTGGGCTCTTTGATCTTGTTTTCTATTCTCTTTACTTCCAGATTCATCTCTTTCACAAGAGACTCGAGTCATTTCGGACCAAGCTCGAAGCGCCTCCTGATCACGACGGTACCAATACAGGGCCACGAAAAGGAAAAATGCGGTCGCTCAGCCAAAAGCGACATCCTTGAGCAACATCCCGAGCCCCTACTTGGGTGCAGAAAAAGATCTTGTGTTCTTTGATCTTGACAAGTATTCCCTTTACTTGCCAGATTCATCTCTTTCACAAGACACTCAAGCACATTGTTCGACAGTTTTGGAGTCCAGAAATCTGAACATGGCTCCCATTGGCTTCTTCACTCTCAGCACGGCTGCCACCTACTAGGTATGTTCTTATGAGCCAGCCAATGTCGCTTATGAAGGCGAAACACTAACACGATTCTTTCCAGATAAAGTAGTTAAAAAAAAAAAAAAGAAAAAGAAAAGAAAAAGAGAAAAAAAAAAAAAGAAAAGAAAGAAAAA
>QGDY01000302.1:0-51193 GCA_004367095.1 Fusarium nanum | reverse complement strand
ATCCACAACAACACTACCCACCTTTTTGCAAAGGCTGCCCTGACAGCTTGCCCGTCTAGAAGAGACCGCCAGAAGAAAAAAAAATTAATACTTAAAAAGGTTCGAGACCCAGTTCTCCACTCTGTGCACCCTCTTCCAAAGCACTACCTTCAAAGAGGGACCTGCCACGAGCCTCATCCTCCACCATCCGGGAACATCTTTCTGCGGAGCTTTACAAGGCATCGTATTTGATCGATCTTGCTTGCTTTCTCAAGTCTTGCAAACCTTCCCTCGGACCCCTCTTCCTTCCTTTCTCCGCAAATCCTCCCTCGACTTGGACTTGTCATCCACCGACCAGGTCCATTATACCCCGGGCATATTTTTTGCGTCGCGGTATCTTCAACACCACGTCGATTGTCACGAGCTTCGCGTTCAACAAGAGTAGCATGGACGGTCCTCACTACCCCTCCAATGGTATAAACACGACTTCTTCTGGTCAGACTTATCCTTCACCTACCGCGATCTCTCCCAACCAGCTGCAAACCGGCTCGCCGCTCCCTCAAACTCTACCTCCGCTGCAGCCTCCTCCCACATCTGCCACGATGCAGAACATGTACGGAAGCCACCCTCACACGCCGCGAACCCCAGGCACTCCCAACACGCCTGGGTCGGCCTCCAACATGCCTAGCTACCAGCAGCAGCAGACCTCTCAGCCTCAGAACCGAGGTGGTATCTACTCAATGGCGCCGAACCAATACCCTCCTCCTCAGGGCTATGGCACTTCCGCTGCCATGATGCCCCAGGCGACCACTGCTGCTTCTCACCCTCAGCCCATTGCGCCCGCCCCTGCTGGTGGTCGCGGTCCTCCTGTGTTGCGTCCTATGCCTCCTGGTGGCATCATGTCGCAACCTGGTGTTTCTTCTCCCTACGGTCCTGCTTCTCTTATGCAGCCTCAGTCGGTCTTGCCTGAGGGCGAGCCTCCTACTCACGTTGTTGGCTCCCAGGGACGACGCGGTATCCTGCCCAGTGCTCCTGGCCGCCCCGCTGCCCCAGCTGCTGGCACTGGTACCAAGAACACTGTGATTCCCGTGAAGGACGCTGATGGCAAATTCCCTTGCCCTCACTGCACAAAGACTTACCTCCATGCCAAGCATCTTAAGCGCCATCTCCTGCGACGTGAGTAGAACAACTTGCTTAGCGTGACAGTGGTTACTGACAATGACTTTTTAGACACCGGTGATCGCCCATACATGTGCGTTCTCTGCCGCGACACCTTCTCTCGAAGTGATATCCTGAAGCGTCACTTCCAAAAGTGCTCTATCCGCCGTGGCAACCCCACCGGAGCGAGTCACTTGTCGCATCCTCAGGCTCACGTCAAGAAGAACCAACAGGCTCAGAAGGCCGCCGGTCTTGCTCACGAGGGTGATCTCAACCATCTCAATGGCTTGAGCAACCTCCCTGGTGACAACATGGTCCACCCCTTTGGCATGGTTCCAGTCAACGACGGCATGAACAACATGGCCCAGGATCAGAGCCAACTCTCTCGATCTAGCTCGCTCGGCCGTCTCGACAACGGTAACAACGCTGACAGACGGAACATGAACGGTCAGGTCATGGGTGCTTCTCAGCCCTATGGCGCTGACCCCAACATGAACCAGCAGCAGATGACTGGCTACAGCATGCCTCCCGCTCAGAACGGAATGCCCATGTACGGTGGCTCAAACACAAACCCTCCATCGGGCCTTGATTGGTCTCAGATGTTCCAGGCTGGTGCGCATCAAACCTACAACAACAACTCTTTCAATCCTAATCTTGGACAGACGCAGATCGGAATCAAAACCGAACCTAATTCCGGGCCCGGAACGACAGGCGACAGCGCCAGCGATACCCTTTTGTCGAACTTGGGAATGCATTCTCACCAAACTCCATACAACCTACTTTCTGATCAGATCCTTAATTTCTTCTATCCTCCTAATCAAGCCATCGATCCCTCGAGCGCAGGAATGAATCTCTATTTCTCACCTGACAACGTCAAAGACTTCTTGGACAAGTACACTCACTTTCACATCCATATGCCCTTCATTCACGTCTCCACCTTCAAGGTTATGGAGGCATATACTGGCTTACTAGCAGGCATGTGTTGTATAGGCGCCTGTTACTCAGACAATGTCACCCCGTCTAATGTTCGCGAAATGATGGACTTTCTCGTCGTCGCACTCCAACGCGACTGCAAGATGATGTCTAATGCTGAACTACAGACAAACCAACCGGGACACGCGTCTCGGGCTGACATTGAAGAACTGCAGGCTGTCTTGTTAACATGTGTTTTATTGCTTTGGAACGGAAACCCGCAGCAGAGAGAGCGTGCACGACAAATTTATCCTGCTCTCGCGAGTAACGCTCGTCGGCTGGGTCTCTTCCGGTCATCTTCTGACCCTGCCAACGTGTCTCACTTGCATCAAATGAACTTTGACCGCAATTCATTTGACATTCAGCAGTGGAACTGGGACAGCTGGATTGACCAGGAGCGCAGGAATCGCTTGATGTTCGGCGTCTTTTTGATGGACGTGGCGATGGGACTTTACTTCAACTCGCAACCTTTGTTTGATGTCATGGAAATCCACCTACCTTTGCCTTGCGACGACGTGGCCTGGGATGCCGATAAGGCTGAGGACTGTGCTGCCGCACTTGGTCTTCACGGGCCCGACGTTGCTTCGCAAAAGAACCCATACGGCACTCAACGAGCAAAGCAACCAGAGATGGACTGGGCTCTCAAGGCTCTTCTGCACCCATCTTATCAGATCCAACCTGGAAGCACGAACCTTTATGGAAAGTTTGTTCTTATTCATGGTATCTTAGCTCTGATTCGGCGGGCCCAGATCGACGGGCATGCGGCTCAATTGTCCAAATTTGGCACACCTCCTCCTAATGATTGGATGACCCCAGCCGGCGGCAATAGCGGACGGGGTACTCCAGTTGAGGGGGCGGCAGCCAACGTGGACCCACAGAGCCTGCAAGCACTTGTCATCGCTTTGAATAAATTCAAGAGCAACTGGGATGCGGACATGGCCAATCAATTCCCACCGGTTGTGACAGGATCCAGTAATCCACGACGACACGGGTTTTCGAGAGATGCCATTCATTTCTATTGGCTTTCTCACTACTTGCTGAAGCACACACAGACGGCTGACCTCCGGTTGGCTTCTGATGCGCGCTTTGTGCAAATCATTCAATTATTGAAGTCAGTCAAAGCATGGGTGATGAACGATGGCGCGAGCAGAGGAGAAGAATTAGGATCAGTCGGAGAAATCGACGAACAGTATGGAGCTATGGATCTCACGTTGGAGATGGCAAAACTTTTCAAACCTCTTCCACAGGTGGTGGAAGACGCTGGCACTGCGTCTGTCAAGACGGAACTTGGTACAGGGACGGCAGCATGATTTTCTTTACATTACACAACCAAAAAAGCACTTTCGGGGTGGGGCTGCATCTGGAGGCGTTGCGTTGCATTCTGATTTATGTTCTTTGTTTTCTTTGTTTCCTGGGTCACTGGGTTTCACCGATGTGATGGTCATCTCAGGGTAGACCTGGTTGACCTCACGCATCCATGGTCGGCACTGTTGTGCAATGCATTTGTCGAAAATTAGACGGGAAGCGGAGTTGTAACTGCATATTAGACTTTGATCAAGATAGAGAGGGAAGTCTAACCGGGTGAAGGTCACCTGGTAGACTATCATGACTTGATGGCTTGGAGCAGGTTAATGATGTTTGCCTATAATTATTTGTGCCATCTCTCGTGAAGTGTATTGTGTGATATGTGAATGTTATAATGCAATTGAACGTATAGTAAAATACTTGTAACCCTGCATGGATGTAGATGTATTCTTTTGATGACTTTCTATCTCTTATTTGACCTCTTTCTCATCCTTCTCAACAGTGATAATCTTTGGTGTGTATTTGTCCAATTCGGCCTTGTCTTCCTCAGTAGGAGTCAAGCCGAGCGACTTCTCGAGTGGATCAGTCAACATGAGTCCTCCAGCACCCCATGCGATGATTGCGACACCGACACCAAGGCGGGTTTTGGAGGACAGATTCTTGTAAGCCCTTGAAGCGAGTAAGTATATCTGAGCGATATCGGGGGGAAAATACTAGCAACATACTTGAGCATGATGTTTGATGTATGAGTGAGTGAGTTGACAGGACAGGTCGTCTACATAGCCTTGCCAGATCGTCCTATAGCCTGGTATTAGGGTCAGAAGTCCTTAATTTAATGAATAACTTACTTACTTGTGATCCTGACGCCGTGGATCAGAACAAAGCAGAGCAAGACTTGGCGGATGAGATGCGATGGAAGAAAATTGATCAAAGTGAGGTTTTGCTTCCAACTTGGGATTGAGGCAGAAGCAGAAAGGCGCGTGATAGGCTTACCTTGGGGCGTGGTAGTAGCGGGTCTTGACTTGGGGGATTCAAGCTTCAGGCATAGAACTCAGCTCTCTTCTCAATAACTTATCTATCCTCCAGTGTTATCGAGAACATCAGCTATGAAAGATATCATCAAGAGAAGGAAATTCTAGTATCAAAAATCGCGACAAAGACCAAAAGCTTCGTATTAGTCTACCTGACCAACCATAAACATGTCGACTACCGACAATGGAGCATCAGCGTCATCATCTCAGCCCCGCCTTATCCAGCTTCCCGTCGAGCTTATCGACAAGATTGCCGACGATTTATCCAGAGATGACTTTGAAAACTTTAGACTATGCTGTCGTCTAATCGCAGAATGTACGAAACCACTGCTCGCATTGGCCCATTTCGATGGTATGCCTTGGAGGCCCGATGGTCTACGTCTACATGATCTGTCTCTTGAACCGAGCTGCGCAAGGCGCATTCGCTCCGTCACGTTCAACATGGCACGCATCGGCGAGGATGAGGTTGAAGAAGGCATGTTGTGGATCAAGGATCCCGTCGAGCGTGAGGCTAAATGGGCGCCCTATCTCGAGACACAGGATCTCTGCCTCGATGATGTCGAATTACCACTTGATCTGGTCATTCCGGCATTGACAAGATTACCCAATCTCGATACGGTTTGTCTAACATGGTGCGAGTGTCCATGGAAAGGGCACCGTGATATTGAGGACGCTTTCAGCTACGAGAATTCGATAGAACTAGCTGGAAATGAAATATACGACACCCAGCAGGCCGTTCTTGTGGCGTTACTTGAGCGCAATACTCCCATGAAGAGCTTGACGATCCAGCCTTTTATGCATACGGAGGTCAATATTCCACCTGGGCTGGAATCCAACATCGCAACGGCCTTGGGGTCGGTAACGCAACTGCATTTGATGGTGAACTACGAGGTGGAATACTTCTGGCCGAAGCGTCTCGATACCTTCATATCATTCCTACCCAACCTGCGAGACCTTCAAGTCCACACCTGGCCATCAGATAATCCTGCCTCAGACCTCGACTTCTTCATCACCAAGCGTCTCGAACACCTCGAGAAGCTGGACCTATCCTGCCTACACTTCAACTTCGTCAACTTCGCCAACCTGATCAAGAACCACGGGCCTACACTCAAGTTTGTCAAAATGACGAGTCTATACGGCTGGTGTGATCCCTTTAGTGCAGCCGAGCTTGACTGGGATATGATGTTCCAGCTTATGAGGAACAGGCTGACGGCGCTGGAGAAGATAGAGATCAATGGTAAGTTCAGTGATAATGTGGGCTGGCATCAGTTGTTTTGGCGGGAGGATATGACATGGGCGAAGGAGTTTGTGAGAATTTGGGGAGAGATGAGCCAGCCTCTTGAGAAGTATATCTTGAAGGGAGGAGAGTATCCTAAACCGACATGGAGTATTTGAGGTAATAGGGGTATAGGAGTAACTGGTATGGGATAGGGTTTATGGAGTTTCTTTGAGGTTATTCTCTCACACAGTTGTGTTGATATGGAGAACGCATATGGATCTAAGCTGCAGGCAGATAGTGTGCGATTTACAATAGCCATTTTGTAGTTATCAGAATAATTAACGAATTTCTCACGACAAACTGTCTGCTCTCTTCTAGTAACCAGACAGCTACTGAAGAGTGGAGTTGATACATCCGTTTATATCAAGTTGGTGCTTGGGGTAGATGGTACAAGCCTTCAATCACGATACCTGAACACATCTCTTCCCGCATATCCCATATACCCATGCTTCGTCTGTTGCTCTGTATACCAAAATCGTGGCTGGTATCATTGGTCTCCTGACAATTTGATTCATCATGTTGTCATCAACTTTGCAGACTTGTGTCATGAGACAATCAGTCACATGGAAGGGGCAATGATGTCTTTGTTCGGTGAAGTTGATAGTTCAGCCATTTTTCTAATATCACGAGACACTTTATTCCATGGAAGGAATCTTTCTGTCACAGTACGATGTTACCGTGGATCCGTTGTTTGCAAGCTTCTGAGTATCGAATGCTTGTGTCAACCAGTCATGACGATGCGTGTCATATGCAGTTTGCGACAGTTGGCATGATTTAGGGTGATTTGGGAACAAATATTTGTAACACAATAGATCTAAATCCTTTTCTTGGAAGGCTGGTTAAGACTGCTTCAAATCGATACCATACGATGCTGGTGCCCTGGTTCAAACTCGTATAGTTCTTATAAACGACTCACCAAATGTTTCGTCTAGACTATCAGAGATTCGATATCCGGCAATGAATCAGGTGAATAAGCCACGGCTGTCTAGTTTTAGATATCGTAGAATATCCGGTTTGAAACTTTCTACTGGAACATGAGCGGTATGGTATGGTGACTCCGTTAACTTGTTTGGTTTCCCAAGGCCACCAGCTTCAGTCTAGGATGACATGGAGATACGAAACCGCGGCATTTGACCGAAGAAAGCATACTAGCATGGTACAAGAACTAACAAGTCTATTGCAACCATATCGAAAAACCAGTAAATCGCGTCAACCAAACGCAATCTCAATTCTTGTAAGAGCAATCACATTACAGAGTAATACATGATAACACCGCCCAAGACGCTAAATCCAAGGGTACAACAATCCCCGAGACAATGAGGAGAGCTAAGGATAGTCGTTTAAAAGAGCTTGTCTCTATTTGGGAGTTTACAGTGGCAAAGCAAAAAAGGGAGGGAAAGAAGACCCCGTATTGGCCGGCTCATTATTTGCTTTTTATCAGTTTCTGTCTCAAACAATGAACTTGTCTCAAGACAATACGGGTAACATCCGCGGCATAGGCTTCCAGTATCTTGATTTGCTGAGCCCAATAAATCATATATCACTTTCTTATTCCAAAAGAAAAAGGAAAATATGCGCAGCAGAAAAGAAAAGAATTAAAAAACAGCCGAGGAGTGCGCGTGCAACGTTAGAGTTGCTCAGACGTACAACTGCAAGCCTTGTTTCAGAAACATTCCCCTTGGAGGCAACACTGGAATGGGCCAGATCTTCAGGGAGACAAGAGGGCAAACCGAGCTGAAAAGATCTAATGCGAGGCGAAGCGAGGCAAGGCGAGCTTTTGTTTGGTTTGGTTACACGTGGTTAAGCACAAGGCTTGCATGAGGCTTTGAGACTATTATCTTCAAAGAAGAGGCAAAAAGCTTGGTGAACCCTTGAAAGATGTCAATCGTTTCAGAGTATGGTGTACGGATATTCCGAGTACGTGCTCTGAGCAAAGACGAGGACATAGCTTTTTGATCCGCAGTATGAAAATAGGAACACTATGTATGTCAGTAGAATAACTGGCGTTGTAACGAAACGGTTATGCACGAGATAAATGAGTTCGTTGGGTTAATTAATTAATTAATTCTTTACTAGCAAGCCTTGTCCCGCAGACGATAGATGCCTCATATGCTACGAAGTAAAAAGAAATTATATGCATGTCTAGCATATAGCGTTTACCTGCAGTGACTCCTTCAGAGCTTTCATGACGTCTTGAAGCAAAAGAAACGAAGAAAGGAAAGGTCAAACTGTAAATAAATTGCTTGTTTAATTAAACCACCACCAGCAAAACCGGTTGTCCGTATAAAAAAGTAAGTAGATGGAAAGACAAAGACGCCGTTGGATAGAGATGTCACCAAGGGATCCCTGACAAGACGCAAGAACTGTAGATTCACTGGACGGAGGTTTCTTTTTCTGATCTTGAAAGTAACAAACCCCTGCATTTTCTCTTTCTCTACTCTATCCACACATGGACGATGTTAGTTTGATCCGCTTCATTTAATATATCAAGATATGCTCGCAATGGATATCCGGACATTACATTGCACAAATTTAGCTATATTGTACGTGTCTGGACTGGGTAAATTAGACAGACAAAATGCTTTATATCCTATGGAATGTTGGCCAAGGATATGCTTGCACATCTCTCAGTATAGTTACTAGACGACACGGATCGAAAGAGTGACATCCCGATAGAACAAGACCGTTGGATTGTTAATGGATCCCTTTTTTTAATTAATTATTTTTTTATCCAACTAAAATCGACCCGCTTTTGCCATGCGTCGCCAGTCTGGTTGATCATCATAAGGGCCATTTTATTTGACTCGATTCAGTAAGTCAAAGTTGCAATCTTTTCGAGATCAACGTCCAGCATGAGATGAGCCTAGACTAGACTCCCGCGTGGGTTCAACTGAGTTCTGGTAGTACAGTAAAAAGAGACTTTCTGTACATTCCTGAGTCAGGTACAGAAGACGGTTCAACGGTACTAAGAGGTTTGGGTTTTTTCCTTTTCCTTTCTTTTTGGAGTCGTTTCTTTTCGCTCTAGTTTAGTCTCTTGTTAGTTAGTTAGTTAGTCGCTAATCAATTGACTGTGTATGATATGTGATGATGGTTGCAATCTACATACTGTCGGATATATACACTATTCTCTTCTCACAATCATCTAACCGAGGAACGTTACTGAGACATTAGGAATGCAGTTACATGGAGAATATCACAAGATATACCAATCATCAAACATCAACAACTGCGCCGTAGGATCGGTTTGCCTGTGGGCAGGGGTCGCGTGGTATATAGAGACGAGAGACAAGACAAAACATGACGAGGCAGAGAGAGAGGCGAAAGCAGAGCAAGTAATGATGGTATGGGAATTTGCCTGATCTCGCAACAATGTCCATCTTGATGAGTTGAAGGAAGGGTGAAACCATACACATTCATATTATAGAACGAGGGGGTGTGTATGTCTCTACGGAATGGACAAGGAATAGAAACCCTTCAAGTCCCTTTCCCTCCCTCTTAACTTTGACTTCTTTTCTTCTGTAGACTTTCGTCTCCCTTGATTTGAAGTTCTGAGGGTTCAGTATTCAACCATTGTCATTCTCTTTCCTCTCTTTCCCTTCTCTCCTTTTTGCTCATACAAAGAGTAACATCTTTCCGTCAAGATCTCGATCTCTCATCATATACCTTTTTTTTTTCTTTGTCTGTGATTTTTCGTTTTGTGATTTACTCAAGCGTGTTCGGACCTTTACAATACCAATACTCAACTGGCGGACGATGAGAGGAGGCGCTGGGAGCACCAGGACAACGTTGCTCAAGCAGGTACGACTCCTTTCTCTTTTAGGTTCTTCTATTTTCTCAGCATCTCATTTTGGGTTTCAATGGCTTTGACGATGTGATATTGATAGAGTCAAGTGGCTCTTGCAACCATCCCATCACTATCCCAACCTCGTTAAGCAATGGAAGATGCATATCGGACCCTTGTCGATTCGATTGAACTGCATGCTGCTTTGGGACGAGCTGACCATGCTGGCTTTTGATCATTACACCAATATGCAGATGTAATGCAATGCATGTACAAGGCAGGGCTGATTGATATTGCTGCAGTGCCTTGTTTTAGTGCCAACCAACGAACCTATACGATACCATAACCCCTCATGACGGCGCGAAAGAAGAAGCTGAGTATCAGCAGTATCGGAGGAGGAAACAAGAAGGATAACATGAAGGGAAATGGACGAAGTAATGGTAGTGGAAGCGGTTGGAGCTTTGGACGATGGGGCTCTACGAGGACAGCTTCAACAAACACATACTCCAATCTGGTGAGTACTTCTTCCATTAATTACATGTGCTTTTACTCTTTCTTTCACCCACTCGCCTCGCTTCCCGACCCCCCCTCTTTGCTGTCTGCACTGTAGCCTCCATCTTTGCCTTGCCTTACTCAGTTACGCACCGTAAACTGTAACTGGCAAAGGTGCCATTGTTTTGGGGACTGGACTTTTGGCTAGACTGGGCTTAAGTTTAGTTTTAGTCTAGTTCTAGTTCCCTGACGGTTGGTGCCGTCATCAGAACCGAACGCCCCCTGAAGCGAAAGACTGAAAAAAGAAGAGAACTCAATTCGAGGCCCAATGATAATTATCATGTCACCAAAACAAGAGAGGCGTTACAGTACAGTACTACGACAAAACACAATTGCCTTGTACAGTCACGTACAGTCACAGTACTCATGATCTTACTTTTATTTCATTTCTTCCAATCTGACAACCAACCCTGTCCTGGAATCAAATCTCACCTTCACCCTCTTGATCTCAGTCTCATCTTGAACTGGGGGAGGCTTGTTCAAAGCGGATCATCCCATCCAAAAATCCTCCTCGTATCCTTGCTTTTTCTCCTTGTCCTTGTTCTTTTTTGTCCGTAGTCTCTGTCTCTTCCCAATGGCTTAGACTCAAGAGGCCCACGTCACCCACCCGCCCGCGCTGACAGGTCACCTCACTTCCCAAAACCCAGGGCCAGGCTAGGCTAACCACCTCAATTTGTTTCCAGGGGACCCCTTCAGCAACTTGTACCGCTGCTGGCGCTGCTACTGCACCAGGTCAAGGCCCAAGCGGCCAAATTCAAGGACAATCATACACCCACTATCAAGGACAAGGACAAGGCCAAGCCCAAGCCCAAGGACAGGCCCATGCCCAGACTCTTGTTCAGGCACCGTCCCAGGGCCACGGACACTACTTTCGGAATCAACACCTTCATCAACACGCCAAAACCAACTCTGCGCCCTCTCACGCTTCAATTGTCGCCTACAAGTCGGCTCTGAACAAACCGGTCGTCACTGTCGTTCCTCTTTCCGACTCCAATTCTGTCTCTTCCGTCTCTTCTTCCGCCTCTGAATCTTGCTCGTCTTCCATCGCTACTACCACTCCAACTTCCTACGGATCGCCTACTACCACCGCTACCAACACCCCGGTCTCGTCTCCTTCCTTGTCTACCACCTCACCAACTTCGAGATCGACACCAACATTCGCTACTCCTCTACCTGTATCTGTATCTGTATCGACTCCAAAATCCGGTTCCAAGAGGACCGTTCACTTCCGCTCCGCCACTACAAGCATCTCTACCAGTACCAATACCAATACCAGTAGCGCGCCCTCAATTCCGATCCTCTCTGTCGTCCCTCCGCCTGGCCAAGACGGCGGCGACGGAGAGGCAAGAAGGCCCGCCATGCAGCGAGTCTCTGCCTTTCTCCCTTCGTGGGACAAGAGGTCCTCCAGTACAAGATCAGGCTTGTTTGGTTGGTCCTCAAATCGTTCCAGCGCCTCTATATCAGTCGCAAACACCAATTCATTATCAAGGATAAACACTGCTGCAGCCAATGCAAATGGCCGAGTTCAAAGAGAAGCTTTCTGGCCCGCGACGCTCGATCTCGAATGCGAGAAGGCTGCCCGCATCCTCAAGTCATTTTCCAGTATGCTTGTCTCACTTTTCCATAAGCCTCATTTTTTCGCTAACGTATAATTCTAGACGATGGCTATCTCGTTCCTGAAATCGAGGAAGAGGACTCAGAATCAACAATAAGCGAACCGCGATCCCCAAAACGAGTCACCAAGAAAATCCCTAAGCGCGTTATTCAGAATGCTGCCGGAATCGCCATCTTCACCTGCATGCGCAGCGGTCTGTACATGACAGGCTCCGGCGGGTCCGGTATTCTCATCGCTCGAAAGTCTGACGGCACCTGGTCACCCCCATCTGGAATTATGCTACATACGCCCACTCTCAGCTTCATAATAGGTGTCGATGTTTACGATTGTGTTCTGGTTGTCAACAACCTTGCTGCGCTTGAGTCAATCACGAAACCTCGTGTCACACTCGGCGAAGATGTCGGTCTAGCCAGCGGTCCCCTGGTTTCTCTGGATTCAGATGAGTCGCACATCAAGTGGCAGGACATGGGTAACACCGTTTTGACATACTTGAAATCGCGGGGTCAGGCCCAAGTCGTCAACCTGAATGGCTGTATCTTAACCGAGCGAGGAAACGAAAACGAGCGCTTCTACAACAGCCAAGTCACCCAAATGGACATTCTGGCTGGCAATGTTGCCCGCGAGGTGGAAGAGGTTGGGCCGCTCTCAGAGGTCATCAAGTTAGCTGAGGGTAGGACAGACTACGATGCCTCTGTGATTAACAAGATTGCTGCGGAATGTGCGCCAGGAGATGCGATGATAGCGACGCCCAAATCTTCGACGCCAGCCTCGCCCCGAACGGCTTTTGGAATTCCTAACATGGACGATCCGGATCCGTTTGGCGTTTTGGCCCTCGAGATGGCTGGTTTGGAAATCAGGGAAGCGGGATCACGATTGCGACCTACGAGTAACTCATTCGACTTCAACCCCGCGCCTTCAAGCCCAGCCTTCTCCAAATTCCAGAGACAAAGTATCGATACGTTTGTCTCAAAGAGTAATCGCAACAGTTATATGTCTTCGAGAACAGTCAAGAGTCAAATGACAGATGCTGGAACACAGACCGATGTAGGCACAACACCCGAGACATCGCCCAGCCCAGGTCAGAGCGAAGATGGTCATGACAGGAATACCCGTTTACAAATTCCCGAAGTCACAGAGGAAGAGGAGGAGGTTGATTACACAAAGGTCGATTTGACCCCCATAAGACATTTGAGTGGAGCCCATACTCCTCTTAGTACGACCAGCCACAGCAGCACAACGGCCGTGGAACCCGACACCCTCAAAGTCGAGCCCAGGGATGACACTGACAAGGCCTCGAGCAATTATGATAGCGACAAGGATGACAAGAGCAGCCGAAACGCCGACGACGAGGACGACTCAGAAAGTGATGCCGAGGAGGAGGACGAAGAGGAACCCGTCGTGTTTGAGGTTGCTGCAGTGCAGCCGGCAAGGACCCAGGCTGTCGCTTCCCGTATGATTCACGCCAAGGGTAACATGGTCACCATCCCCAAGAGGATTCCCCCTCCTCTGCCCATGAGGAACCCTGGCAGGGCATCCCGATCCAGTAAGAGTGAGATGGGCGATGTCTCTAGTCTTCGAAGCCCTCTGCGCAAGGAGACCTTTGCTGAAGACGACCTTCTATCAGAGGAGGAGCATACCCAGTCCGAGTCCTCACCTTACCTCAAGCCTAAGGAGTTCAAGGTTGAGAAGGTCACCATTGAAGCCAAGTCTGATGATGATAAGTCATCGGACTCTGATGTTGAGTTCTTCCAAGCTGAGGAGATCAAGGTCGATGGTGCCAAGACCGAGGCTCCCCAGTCCAAGGAGTCTGAATCTGAGCCCGCAAAGGCTGAGAAGTCAGAAGAGAAGGCGCTTGTGAGCGAGTCTAAGGTTGAATCGAAGGATACTCAAACATCCCCTCGAATTCCTCAGGAAGAGCGCCCCGACAGCCCCATCACTCCCGACAAGAAGCACACTTCATCTGTGTTCACTGGAAGGACAGAAGACCGATGGAGTGTTGACGGCACAACGCTGACAACACCCACATCCGATCGACCTTTCTCTGTCATGGACGACATGACTGAAGACGAGACCCCCAGAAAGCCAACCAAAGAAGTTGAGCCAACCGAGATGAACGAGAAGCACGAAGAGCTAGAGAAGGTGACATCAAAAGAGACAACCCCCAACACCATCACGGTTGTATAATGGAGGACGAACGATGATTTTACAGAGGAAGCTGGGATACGGCGCACGACCTGAAGTTATTCATGGGTAATCACGCGACGGGGTTCTTTTTGGGGAGGTTTTTGCGCATTCTTGTCCATACTTTTGGTGAAAATGTACGTTATGATGGGTTTTTGTGCACTAGGAGTCATTTCTTGACTTCTGGACGGCGTTCTCTGGGATGGTCATGACCACTTTTTTCTTTTCGTTCTTTCTCGAGCAGCGAAGAGCTGATACCGGCTCGAGGTCCAAACTGATGTGGAGGGAATGAGTATTGTGGATTTACTGGATGAGATGAGATGACAGGAGGGCAAAGGCAAAGTTCGGACATATGGATAAAAAGGATCCTTGACAAACGAGCAAGTGATCTCTGTACCTGGAGTTGTTGTTTGGAAGTCCTGGCCTCCTGTTTATTAGTAGAGGCCAGACTATGATAAAGTCTTATTCTTAATGCCATTGAATAGATGCAATGCAGAAGCTATCTATCATTCACTTATTTCTCCGTATAAAGATTGGTCTTTGTTCCTACTTTAATATTGAGAGGTGAATCTGGGTACAAAGATATGCTATTTGGTATGGTTTTGGCTGGCACTGGCAATGGACTGGCAGCCAGTTTACCAGATCGGTCGCTACCAAACTTGCTGCGCCTGTAGTTACAATTTAACGATTAGCATAGATTTTGATCCTGCCATATCCAAAATGATCTTATGTTTCTTTTTCTGTCATTTTAGAGTTTTTGTAACATTTAGAACTTCCTAAAGATGGCCATGGACTCTATGCCTATTACCCCTACGAAGCCAAAGCAAAAAGCAGGTCACGTGCACACTCCATCCGCATCAGATGCTGCAGCAACACCAGCCACACCAGGCGCGTCTACGCCCCGATACAAGCTACGGGCGCGCAAACCTCGAGAAGGCTCGCCAACGCCTACACCATCGCGACGCAACAACGGCCCTATAGCGCCATTACCTTACGAATTTCTCTACCAACAAAACAGCAGCGGCCTCGAAAGCGCAAGGAAGCTTCGAAATCGCACAATGTCCAGCACAGCGGGCAAATGGCGCGAGGAGCAGGTCCTCATCATCTGCCCTGGCAGCCAAACTACCATGGCTCAGCTGGGTTGCAGTGAGTTGACTCCTCCGGCGCGGCGCATACCCACCAGGATGTTCAAGGAGGGCGATCAGTGGGCTCCTTACCACAAGACCAAGCGCACGACTATTGTTAATGGCGTGGAGGAGGATGAGTGGTTGGAGGATGTTGACGAGGACGAGGGAGCTGTGTATCCCATTCAAGGTAGCTATAGCCAATGAGTTTGTGTCGACAAGTACTAATCCAATCGCGCATGTAGCTGGTCGCATTGTCAACATGAGCGCACTCCTCGCTTTCCTTGATCATGTCCATGGTCTGCTTACAACTACATATCATAACACTCCAATCATGCTCATGGCTTCACCACAATGGACCCGACCCGACTGCGAGACCATTGCCCGATACGTCTTCGAGAACACGAGAACGCCTGCGCTATGTATAATTCACAGCGGAATTGCTACACAGTACGGCCTTAAGTGGCCCAATATGACTGTAGTGGATATTGGTTATGAAAAGGTCGATGTTACGGCAATCCACGATGGACGAGTCGTGAACCATATGGATGTCGGTGCATCCGAGGCCGAGGAGGAAGTCAGTGGAGGCGAGGTCTTCACCCGAAGCTTGCTCAAGTTGTTAGAAGGCAAGGGTTTCAACCGCGACATGGCTGAGCAGTTGAAGAAGAGCAACATTTGCGAGGTCCTCCCTTACAACGGCGCCGAAGATAAGTTGATGGAGCTTCCCAAGGAGAACACTGCAGGCGCACCAGCTGCTCAATCGGCTCCTGCCCCTGCTGGCCAAGAAGACATTTCAAAAGCCCCTGATGCGTCCAAACCCACAGAGAACGGAGACGAAGAAGGCACCGGTAACGCCGATGATGACGGCGTGCTGGATGTAGCAGCCATCGTTACTAGCGGCCAGACAAAGGAGTTTCTTGCTAAGAAGGAGAAAGAAAAGGAGAAGGGTAAGGCCGGTAGGAAGAAGGGTGAGAAGGATGCTGAGAGTGCAGCTAAGGCGGCCCGCCTACCAAACTCCAAGAGAACTCACAACAGCTTTTCGTACGAGGAGATCATCCAAGAGGAGGTCGTCCCGGAAGTAAAGGAGAAGGAGCCCACAGCGATCCCCACCAATGGCACAACGGAAGCTCCCAAGCCTGAGGGTGAGACCAACGGTGCGCAGCCTCCTCAAGCAGAGGGAGAGAACGCTCCTGCGCCCACAACAGAGGAGCCCAAGACTGAAGAGCCTAAGCCAGCGGATGCTCAAGAGCCAGCGCAGTCGATAGAGCCTAAGCCTGAAACTGAGCCCAAGCCCGAGGTTCAGCCCACCACTGAGAATCAGACACCTGAGAAGCGACCAAAGCGCATCCGTCGAGATGTCGAAGTTGGCCTTGAGCGCTTCACTTTCGCTCAACGCCAAGAGATTGATCGCATTGTTAACACCATCTACCGCACTGTTCAGGGCATTGACGACATGTACATGCGACCCCAATGCTGGGATAACCTTGTCTTTGTCGGTAACGGTGCTCGTCTGCGCGGACTCCGCGAGAACATCCTCCAGACTCTCAACGCACGCCATCTCGTCTCCCCTTCCACCGCAACAATGTTCACCTCAGAGTTGCCCTCAAACATGGCCACGCCCACCGGCACAGGCGCCCAGACACCCACGGGCTCATTCACCGGTGCGCCTCACCAGCTCTCTTCAAGCGGCGTGAACCCTCTTCTCCAGGCCGCCACCACGGCCGCTGCTGCTGGTAACACCGGCACTGGCATGGTCGGCACGCCGCAGCCTGCCGGATCCGAGGTCGGAGGACCTACCGTCACTCACCACTTCCACAGCCAGACTCCCACAAGCATTAAGACTGCTACTCTGCCTACATATCTGAGCGAGTGGACCAAGAACGGCTTTGAGGAGTCCATGTTCCTTGGCGCCCAAGTCGCTGCGCGTATTGCATTCTGTATACACTCCAACATGGATGCGCAGACCATCGAGGCCCAACGGCTTATGAGTTTGAGCAGAGTAGACTACAAGTAAGTCCCCAAACCATTCCAGAATTGAGAATATTACTAACGTTGATTGAACAGTGAACTTGGTCCTAAGGGAATTCGCACGCACTCTATGCTAGGCTAGAGAATTGTGCCTGGTTGATAGTTTTATGACATTATATAGTTTCTCGTCTACATTGAGACCGTCAAGCGGTGTAGACTTGGAAAAGGAGTTATTTAGGCCCCAGCGAAACGGTAAAAAGAGGATGATACAGGATGAAACGAGCAAGAGGGTGAGAGGAACAAGTAGAGATAATACCATAAATTCGAATAAGTCTTATACGAAATCTCACTACCTGCCTGACAGTGTGTCTCTATGAACGAATGCTTTCTATTGAGGCTCATCATGTAAAAAAGGAATTGTGCAGAGTCTGTGTCAAATGCTCGTTATATGATTACTAGAGGCATTAAATATTTCCAACATCATCATTAACATCCAAAATCCTCATCAATCTTCCTCCTTTTCCACCAGCCAAATTAATATTTCACAAACTCGGAAGCAACTGCTTGCCTCCGTAAATGCAGCGCGGTTGAGAATTGAGCAAACTACCTCGCATACCTCTAACCAGCGGCATTTCGAATGGCTGCCTCCTCGGCAGCCTTGTGCCAATCAGTTCGGAGAAGGTATATATACTCGATCGATGCAACACTACGATAATTAGCAAGACTTATATCAACAACACTGGTTCTAACTTACCTGAAAGTTCCAACCGTGACTCCAAGCCACAAACCGCCCAGCTTCCAGTCAAGACCAAAGGCCAAGGCAAGAGAGACTGGAAGTGAGAGAGCATAGTATGCGATAAGATTGGCCGGGCCGCCGATCGATTGCTTGCCAATACCTCGGAGTAAACCGTGTGCTCCAGCAGCGAGACCATCGAACACTTGCATCACACTGACGATTGGCATGACAGCGGCAACAAGCTCAATGACGTCCTCGTCCTGAGTGAACAATAGGGGTACCTTGTAGCGCAGAGTGGTGTAAAGAGTAAGGTTGAACATTCCGATGAGACAAGCGGCAGCAAAAGCCTAAGGAGTGTCAGTTAACTAATCGGGATGTTTTCTTTGAGGGAGAAACTTACCACAATACCAGTCATCTTGGCCGGCTCAACAAGACCAGCTCCAATCAAGTTGGCAATTCGAGTCGAGGCCGCAATAGACATAGGGAACGGAATCTCGTATGACAGAGTTGTGATTGTGGTCACAACACTCTGCGCAGCCAGATATTCAGGACCGAATCGACTTGCCATCAGCGTCAAGATCTCGAAAGCCAGCCACTCTGCCTCTACCATGATCATTCCAGGCAGAGCAAGTCGGATCATAATCCACCAGTTGCTGAAAGCTCGTCGACTAAAACCACCCCAGCATTGACGTCCATTGATGAACCGAACATACAAGAAGAGGAAGATGGGAAGCAGGTTGGTGCTGATGGCTACAGCTGCAGGAGCACCAATGAAACCCCACTGCAACTTCCAGACCAAAAGCCAGCTTAGGAAGACGTTGAAGGGCGCAACGATGAGGAGAACATAGGTCGTGGCGCGGAAGAGGCCTTGGGCTTGGGTGAATCGTTTGCCGCCTTCGAAGAGGATGAATCCTGGAATGCTGAAGATCATAACCCGAAGGTACATGCCTGCGAGACGAGCTGATTCAGGCTCTGGAACGAGCGCTCTGATGACGCCTTCAGAGAACCAATAAAACACAGCGACTGGCACAGCAAGCACAAACAAGAAGCAAGTCATTCGCTGAAACTGCAGTCCAACAAGATGTTTATGGCCAGATCCATAAGCCTGTGCACACAGAGTATCAAGAGAAGTAGCGAGACCCTGGAAAGGTGCCAGACAAGTAATAGCCGCAGTCATATTGGCCACTGTAAGAGTTAGCTTTCATCTTCGTTTTACCGGTTGTCAACAGACTTACATGACACAGCACCCAGTTCAAGTTTGCCAATTCGGCCAACGGCAAAGATGCTAGTAACGTTAATCGAATACTGCAAGAGGAAGGTAACGATAAGAGGCGCAGAGTAGCTTGCGATAGTCTTTGCTTCTCGTTGCCAAGTGGTCTTAATTCGATGTTCAGCAACTGCATGCTCCCACGTTTCGTTAAGATGCTCCGGCGCAACAGCATCAGCTCGCGATCCCAAAAGAGGAGCCGTTTCGCTGGGAGGTTGCACTGTAACTGCAGGCGTCTGCTCCTCATCCTGCGGTATTTTCGTGCTAAAAAGACGCTGGTAGATACGAGTAAAGAAACCATCTTGTCTTCGATGACCGTGCTTGGGTGGAAGAACGTGGTTGTCTCGCAGTAAACTGCGCTCAGCGTTACGAGACTGTTTCCTCTCTAAAGCCGTTAAGCCTGGTTCATCATATATTTGAGGATTCATTATCGGTCGAGATCCTCCAAAAGCAACACCACTTGGGCGACGATACATGATGGGATCGCCTTGGAGATCAGTTTCAGAGACGTCGTCGTCGATGGCACTATCCTCAAACTCCTCATCCGAGCATGCGGCAATGTCGGCAGCCAAAGCAGCCTCGGCCAGAGGCGATCCTACTCGCCATGAAGACGATAGCGCAGGATGCGCCCCAGAACCACGCGGAGTGCCAAATGGCGAAACTCCAGCTCCCCTTCCTATTGGGTCCATGATGAACTTGCACAGTCAATTCAGCTGGGATGGCTTTCAGATAGACGCAAGTTCAGAAACTTCTGCAATGTTCACAGGAAAAAAGTCTTGTTCAGAGTGCAACAAGGAACGCCACTGAGTCAACTGATGGAGTGATGAAAAGCTGAGTGATACGAGGTAATCAAGATGAGTTCAATTGAGCTGTTCCCCTCAGCATGTACTGAGACCAATTGCGCAGGTTGCAAGAGGAGAGATTAAGGATCAAAAAAGAGAGAGAAAGGAACAAAACAAGATGAGAGGAGGCTGTACTCGGTATATACTTATGGACAGTAGTTGTAGTCAAATCACTAGACCCGATTAAAAAGAGTCTTCGCCTGACTGCACTTTTCAAGCTAGCGTTAACAAAGACCCGCCTTGTCGCGGCGAAAGGCGCCATTTGAATGCCGGAAAGGCTACCGACCCTTACCAGGTGGAGTCTTACCAGTTCTGGTCAAAGACATGCAATCTTTTGAATCCTGGATTCACAGAGTCATGATAGGTGGTGCATCTCAGCCACTTGATGTGATGCGGGGGTGGAGATCTTGAATAAAGACTTGTGGTTCGCTTCACGATGCTTGGCCAGAGAGGGATGAGGCTCTTAATGCTAGACCCAAGACAAACATCTCGTGTCAAACGATTGGTCGGCTATCGGACAAGCCCACAGCCCTATCATGACTTCGAATGTCATGATCCCGTCCATTATTACCAAGTCCGCCCCGCCCAGTCAGGTTCTGTATGAGGCATTGAAGCGACCCATGGTACCTCATTGCTTGTATAGCGTTGTAGCGGAGTGTTGTACGGTATTCGTAATCCAACTACGGGTCGACTCTCCTCATCTTCACCTGCGCTTGGTGTAACGTCCGGCACATCTGTTCTGTAAGTGCCTACCATGACGGAACCTGGCTCTAGTAATTCTGGCCACACCAATACCCCGACCTCCCATGATGCAATGCGCATCTCACCTGTTGGTCGAGCTGCTTCGCCCCACGCCTGCTTTGATATGTTGGCTGATGTAAGGAGACCCCAGTCTATAGTCGATTCATTTGATCGGATGTAGGTCTTGATATGCGGCGCTGCCCTCTTGCGACCGCTATCAAGTATGGGGCATTCAGGAAGACCTGTAAATTCTTAGAAGTGCCTCATGATACAGACATGAGTCCGACTTACTTGCGCCACTAGACGAATCATTAGCCCAATGATGAAAGATTGGGCGGAGATAGTCTAGTTGTTTTGCTTGTTGCGCTGATTGAATCTTTGTGTGTATGGAACCACCTGATGCATATCCATCGAGCGACCGTCGTATTTCATGTGCCGTAGGAAACACAACTTTGAATTTGGGCCGCCCAAGTCCTGTGTTTTTACAACGACTCAAATTATCGAAAAGGGTCTTTTGTAACCAATCATCCTTCGCACCCAGTGTGGCGATCGAAGATATCTGCGCGACGATGTTGGAATCACCATGCTGGCATGGGACATGTTGCAAACATCTTTTCAAAGCGGCCCAGCCCCATGAAGTTTCCGATATATCTTGCACGTCATGCCTACCGGGCACGCTTGCGACGAGTGCGGCCCTGACAGCTGAGAAGTCGTATTCTTTGAGCTTGTCGCTCAGAGGTTTGCACGTAATCTTGCGCTTATCGTACGACTTCAGGTAGTTTAGAAGATCAACCTTGAAGCGTTCCCCACTACCAACGGGATAGTCTTCAGGAGAGGACTCGGGCCCCTTTGGATTTGGCATTTTTGGGAGTAATGGTGATTTCCATACACCATTGGTCATATTAGTCCAATCTTTCGGGATCATGTTGGCGGTGTGAATGATGACCTGAGCAGTTTCATCGTGTCGAAACAAGATCATCATCTTTGAATGATGGGTTCCAAACATCTCGGGCATAGGAGCGATGTGAATGCTGACATTCTTGAACTCCACAGCCGCATTCTATCTTGGATTAGCAAGTAAATTGGCTGCTACGGCCCTTACAATATACTCACCTCCAATTCGATGCGGTTCTCATCCTCACGTTTCCAGAAACCATGAACCAAGTGAACATCGACAAGATGACGAGTGTCAGGATCAAACGCATTCATCAAGAAGGGAATGTCATGCAGAAAGTTGAATTCCCAGCACTCTGAGATGAGGGGATCTCCTAACAAGTCCCGAAGGGTCACTGTATCCTTGTTGTCACTTTCTGGAAGGTCCTGAATCCACGTCAACTGCCACGGAGATGGTATCGCGACTGGTTTTCGAGCTCTCTTCTTAGGAGGGCTTATAGAGCGTTGCAGTGATTCAAGTCCATCGGTTCCAAGTTCGTTTGTCCGCTGGCGCTTGGCAGGGCGATCCATGGCATTAACCTTGCAATCCGTTAATGTCGATATAGTATGTCCACTTAGTTGAGTCGAAAGAAATCTTCCGTGGAATATTTGGACGACTCTGTGAGGAGGTTGGGTTTGCAGTGTACTACGCAAACAACGGCCAGTGGAGGAGATAGACCGGAAAGTTATTCGTGAAGCAAGAATCATGTGCGAGGTCGGGAAATAAATCAGACCTGCCCACCGGAGATAATAGGTATCTTTGAATGAGAGAATATACAGTATTGACTTCCGTGCAGAGCTTCTTGGGGCGGGGAGCTAAAGGAAGGCCCAAGACGTTGATATGTAAAGAGTTGTGTTTACTTGGAAGGTGGGAAACAGAAGTTGTCCTCTAAGGCTTAGGCTGCCAAAATAAAGTAGCCGAAGTACCAGTCTAAACTAGCACAGTAAGACTAAACTATTTCGTCATACGGTCACAGGGTTCAATTCTTCTGATGCCCTCGATGCCCTCACGCTTGAGTTGAAATTATTGGTGTTTCCTTCCTTTTACTTTGATGCATACCCTTGTCATTGATCAATTTGAGGCAGGTGCCTGATCACGCAGTCACAATCGGCATTTCACGCACCTTCTTGATACTGACTTCATCCTCCAACATCCACCAAAAGTCATCTCGGCTCAGCACTTTTTCTTCGCTCTACAACAGTGATTTCAAAAATGCTAGAACGTGAAAGGAAAGAACGAGAAGACCTCCGCAAAAACAGCAATACATGTAAGTAATTATCTATTTAAAGACTTATTGTAGTTAATACAAGCTAACTCTCTAACCAGGGACTCAATACCCTCCTCTACCCTATTGGTTAGTTGTATTAGTCTGTATACTGGCTGCTAAAGTAAGTCCTTCTTTGCTTTATGTATTACTCTAATGTTCTACACTAACTCCTTATATGCAACTAGCAAGCGTGACATTGAAGAGCGGAAGAGATCGATTGCCAGTCAAGAAGAAGAAACCTAGCAAGAACATTGATGGCGGGACATGGATGAGCTCGGTTTGGGAAGAATCGTCCTCTACGGCTAAGGCTACCAAAATAAAGTAGCCTAAGTGCTTGTCTAGGTAAACTGGCATTAGATGGCTAAACTATTTTGTCTCTTATTCAAACCAAGATAAATCTCCCTTCAATGTTATAATTAATTCTACTCTATTTTGGATCCCTCTCTGTCCTACCAGACATCTTAAACTCACCTGCAGGTCAAAACTCGCCAAACCCAAGATGGACAAGCGTCGAGTTCAAGTTCAGGTTCAGTGGAGGTTCAGTGGAGTGGCTCAGCAGGGACCTCTCCTGTGGCGTCGAATTCCGATACGGAACGTGGTCTCGAAGTCGAATGCGCCTCCTGAATAGTGAACTCTTATTCTTACTCTTACTATCTTCCTCCTTTGTTTCCATTCCTCTCTATTCTCTTTTTTGCCCCTCATCATCGTCACCCACTTTCGCGCCTGGTGAGCGCGATCGTGCGATTGTTTTCTGGTCCTTGTCTCTTTTTCTTTTCTATATCTTTGTGATAACTTCAAGCGCACCCAAGCCTTGACCCCCCCGGACGATCGCCACTAGCTAGTCACTTTACCACCTAATCTGGTTCAACGTCGCTTCTTGCTCTTCCTACGGTCTTTCGAGTAATCTGCTTTGTTGATCGAGCTCCGGCATATATATAAATACGAACATTCTGCGACGAACGACTTCTACGACGGAACAGCGGTTTACAAATCTTACACGAACCCCGGCGCTTTCAGCCCAGCATGCGTTTCTCTCCGCTCGCAACCCTCGCCGGGTTGTCAGCGTTTGTTCTGGCCGATGAGGTCAAGAATCCGGTCTCAGAGCCTTCAGTTTTCAATGGAAAGACAGTACCGCCACTGTTGGAGTTAACTCCTGCAAACTGGGAGGAGCAGGCCAAGAAGAACAAGTTTATGATGGTTAAGCACTTCAGGTATGTTGGACTTGAGATAGGCCATGTTCGGTATACTTACAAGTCCTCAGTCCCTACTGCAAGCACTGTACCAGGTTCGCCCCGACTTTCCAGACTCTCTACGAATTCTATTATACCTCGAAGCCTCAGGTCGACGACCCGGAAGCCACGTTTACAAAGTACTACGACTTTATTTTCGGTACTGTTAACTGTGTTGCGTACTATGATTTCTGTATGGAACACGAAATTCAGTCATACCCGACTTCAATCCTCTACGAGAATGGCAAGGTGTTCGAATCGCTACGCGGAATCAAGAACATGACGGTATTGACTACCACGATCGAAAAGGCGCTTGCTAAGGAACACCCTGGTCGACCCGAACTTGTTGAATTGCCCAACCCCGGCGACAAAGTGTACCCCCCTCCCAAGGTCGAAGAGAAGCCTACAGAGGCTGCTGTCGAGAAGAAGGAAACTCAGGCACCAGCAGTAAAGCCAGCAGTTGAAGCCGAGAAGCCTATCGATGCTGTTGTTGAGCCAGCTGGTAAAACTGAGGGCAAGTCTCTTGACGATGTTACCGAAATGCCCAAGGCCGAGGTTAAGTCTGACAAGGTCGAGTCAGCTGAGAAGCCCGCCGAGGATGCCAGCAAGAGCTCATTTGGTGCTGATTGGAAGGTTCCCAGTACTGGTCAGATGCTCAAGAAGCCCAAGCCTCAAGACCCTACACCCAAGTATAACCTGGAGGGTATCAGCACTCCTTTGACTCCCGACAACTTCGACACCCTAGTTACAAACTCGAAGGACCCCTGGTTTATCAAGTTTTACGCACCTTGGTGCTCTCACTGCAAGGCCATGGCACCCACATGGCAGCAGCTGGCCAAGAAAATGCAAGGCAAGCTTAACATTGGTGAGGTCAACTGTGAAGCGGACCACAAGCTTTGCACGCAAATGGGCGTCAAGGCATTCCCAACCATCTACTTCGTCACTGGCGCGGAAAAGGCCGAGTACAAGGGCCTTCGTGGAGTTGGCGACTTTGTTGCTTATGCTGAGGGTGCGATCGAGGTCGCCGGTGGAGTTCTTGATGTTGATGCCGAAAGCTTCAAGGAGCTTGAGAAGACTGAGGAAGTCCTGTTTGTTTACTTTTACGACCACGCCACCACAACCGAGGACTTCAAGGCTCTTGATGCCCTACCACTTAACCTTATTGGACGAGGCAAGATTGTCAAGACAAGCGACCCCGAGCTGTACAATCGATTCAAGATTACGACCTGGCCCAGGCTCCTGGTCTCCCGAGAGGGCCGTGCGACCTACTATACTCCCATCACCCCCGACGAGATGAGAGATGTTGATTCATTGGTCTCATGGATGAAGTCCACATGGCTCCCTCTCGTTCCTGAGATGACCGCTCTCAACGCCAAGCAGATTATGAACCACAAACTTGTTGTTCTAGCAATTCTCAACCGCGATGATGAGGATCGTCTTCAAACCTCAATCTCGGAGCTCAAGAACGCCGCCAACGAGTGGGTTGACCGTCAGGTTCAGGAATTCCAGCTCGAGCGCAAGAAGCTCCGAGATGCCAAGCAGATGAGAATCGAAGAGGCTCAGAGCCGTGACGACCAACGTGGTCTTCGTAATGCCAAGGCCATCAAGATTGACATGGACTCTACCCGCCGTAAGGAGGTTGGTTTTGCCTGGGTCGACGGCGTCTTTTGGCAGAGGTGGATTGCTGCCACCTACAACATTGATGTGAGGGATGGTGAGCGCGTCATCATCAATGAGGAAGACGTAAGTTTCAGAATTCTATTCGATCCCGGCCACATACTGACAATTCTGCAGCGACACAAGTTCTGGGACACTACCCCTACCGGCAACCAAATCATGATCAGCCATACTTCAATCATGGACACCCTTGATAAGATTGTCTACGGCCCCAACCCCATTCCCCCCAAGTACACCATCAGCGCTTTCTCCAAATTCTTCTTCGATATCAAGATGAACTTCATTGACCACCCATTCCTGTCCATGGGCTTTGTCATTGCTGTTGGCTTTGGTGTCTACTCTTGGCTCCGCAACCGCACCAGACGTCCTCGTGGTACTTTCTTCCGGGACGATAACATGGGTCTTAAGGACGGCCTTCTGGGTCAAAACGGTAATGCCAAGTCTGACTAAAGGAGTCGATATGTATGAGAGTAGTATGTGATACTGCATTTGACTCTGCCTTAGAGTCATGCTACATATAAAAACGATCAACTATAAAGGGGTTTCTGGAATGGGTCACAACAGGATTTCTGAATCATGTGTTGTTGAATTGCGGAGTTATGGGTTCGATAGCTATTTCTTTAACATGTTTGACACTGTACATTAAACTAGCCACAATGGAAAACTACTTGTCCTTGTTCCAATCACTTTATCAAATTCGTCAAGATCCTCATGATTGCCGTGTGGGTTGCAATAATTCACCAGAAGCGGGCTCCTGTAGTGTGAAGATAGAATTGCTGGTTGAAAATTACATAAATCATCATGTTACTCGTTGTATTCGTTTATCTGCATTTAGACTGACTATAAAGAGAGCCTCCGTGTATCCCTTGCCTACCTGACACTTCTGTGTTACCGCAATCAAGTGTAAAGCACATCAGTAAGACTGTTAAGCGCCAAACCCTCCTTTGCAATATCTCCAGCATCAACCAAGAAATCAAGAGGCATCTCAACAAGCGTTCCACGAATGCGACCAAGCCACTGCTTAACCTCCTGCACACCACCAGGGAACTCAGACTTCACAATGTGGCCGTACTCGACCTTGCCCTTCTTCATCTCCGCCTTGACATCCTGGTCCTTCTTACCCGGGATGATAAAGTACTGCGAGAAGAAAGTGTCGTACTCCTTCCACGTCCTAACTCTGTTGGTAGGCACGGGGTGGAACGCTCGATCGAACGTCTCGGTGTTGACGCGGGCGGTGTTGGTCCACAGACGGTGGAAGTCGGGGTGCAGAGGATCGCGCACGAGAAGATCGGCTGGAGAACCCCAGTCGTAGTGGTTAGGATCACGGTCAACAGGCGTCCAGTTCTGGTCGGGCTTGTCCCAGCGCTGATCGGGGACGAGGCCGAGATGCTTGCGGAAGAGGAAGCGACGCAGAGAGCTGGCGAAGCGAGAGGCCGTGTATGGGCGGCCGTTCATGTAAGACTCGCAGGGGGTGGGATCTTCGATGACGACGGCGATTTCGGAGTCGTGGTCTCCGAGTTGGGAGCGGTCGTTCAAGTTGGCTGAACCACAGATGACGAGACGGTCGTCGACGATGAGCAGTTTGCTGTGGATATACAGCTCCTCGGAGACGAAGGCGTTGATTTCATCCTCGGGGTTGCCGTCCCAGCGGAGATCAGTGATTCGAGGACCGTTGTCCATGTAGCAAGCACTGACTGTATCAAGAGTATGGTCTCCAACTTGCTGTGCTCCTTGCTGGTACTGTTGGTGCAATTGCTGCTGAGGTCTGCTGTCATGACCGGAGTAGCCTCCTTGGTATTGACCTTGAGGTCGTTCGTCATATCTCGACTGCTCAGGCCGCTCGTCATATCGAGAGGAGCTGGAGTATTCCTGGCGCTGAGGTCGGTCGTAGTCAGAACGGCCGCCGTGGCTCTGCTGAGAGTAACCACCTTGATACTCATCTCTTCCACCATAGCCCTGCTGGGGATAGCCTCCTTGAGGCCGTGACTCAAAGCGAGGATCAGCTCCAGGATGACCGTATGAATCGCGCTGAGGCTGTCTTCCATAGTTATCGTCGCTCCTCCCATACTGGTTGTCGTCATCACGTCTGTTGTACCTGTCGTCGGAGCCATGCTGGGAGTACTCTCCTTGTCTCTGGAAGCGTGGGTCAGCTCCTGGGTGGGCGTAGGGGTCGCGCTGCTGTCGACCGTAGTTATCACGTCGTCGATCATCATCGCTGTCGCTACCTCGCCTATTACCCCCTCGGTAGTCGCCACGTCGACGGTCGTCATCACTATCACTGCCTCGTCTGTTGCCCCCACGGTGATCACCACGTCGGCGATCGTCGTCGCTATCACTTCCACGTCTGCCTGAGTGACCTCCGTGGTAGTCATCGTCCTGTCTTCTACCACTGTCACCATAACCCCTTTGAGAGCCTTGACGGTAATCATCTCTCTCAGAACGGTCACCGTATCCTCGGCTTTGGTAACCTCCCTCTTGTCGGCCGGAGAAGTCGCCACGGCTTTCTTGATACTGCTGCTGCGCTGCCCTTCCAGCACTCTGGTCCGGGTATCCGCCCAGTTCACGCTCTTTCTCCTTTCGAGCATCTTCGTAAGAGACACCAGTACGAGCCTCTGCTTCAGCCATTGTCCTAGAAGTGTTGATGCGATCAAAGTTGCGGAGATTGTAGAAGCCGATGTATCTGCTAGGATCACGGACGCCTGCCTTACAGAGCTTCTCGATGATACTGTTTCCACCACGGCTGATAGAGTCGTACTGAAATTCCATAATGGCTCGAGTTCCTAGAGCACCGTCGTCGTGGAGATCACCGGCGAATGCTGGAACAGCGGGCATAAGCACCCAGACGTGGAAGGGTTGGCCTTCATGATCGGCTCGGACAATTCGCTCGACCAACGCAGCGCCGATTTTGTTCTTAACAGTTCTTTGCTTGTCGTCGGTAGCGGTGATGAAGAACTAGATTATTAGCAAGGATTTCATACTGCAAGGGAATGACTTACTTGATTCTCAATGTAAATGAAATGTTTAGCATTGTTGATGGACTCAATGTAAGCAGTCTGAATTGAACGCTCAAGGGGATGGCCAGATGACCATTCAGCACAGCTGCGTGATGTCAGTTAGTGTGCGAGAGTGAGGGGTGGATAGCATACCTTCGAATCATCTGAATGTGAGGCATATCGCCGCCTCGAGAGTCTTCACGTCCATGGTGTCGCGGTGCGTCATGCTCTCCGAAAGATCTGAGTCTGTTCATACCACGGCTGAACTGCTCAGTCAAACCACCCAAATGGTCATCCTCACCTCTGGAGCGTCTGTCTCCGCCACCGGGCCGTTGGGGCAGTTCAAGGGCGTGGTACTTTCCGGGGTTCTTCTTCTTGTACTTGTCTTTGAAGATGAAGTTCCTGCATATAATTAGCTATTGTCTAGGTTGAGGAGTATTTACGGGGTCTCACCATCGGTCAACAAAGTGGTCAACCATGTCACGAGTGATGGGGCCATTCATGCTCAGAGCAACATCTGACCAACCCATTCTCGAGCTCTTGGTACGGTCAACTACAATGGGTCAGTTATGATGTTTTTCGAATAAAACTGATAGTTTTCGAAGGAAGCAATCAACTTACGCTTGTTCTGGTTCCAGTCTTTGACATCGGCGAAATCGTAAACTCTGGGAAGGGAATTAGCAAAGTACAGTTTTATCTTGACAACTGTAATACCTCGCATTGTTGTAGTCTTGTCCTGGGAAGATGATTTCGTCCAGGTTGCCCGGGTGGGCGTCGGCAATAGGGTGGCCTGTCGAAGGTTGTCAGTACGAGAGTTGTCAATACTATAAGACCAGCATACTGTTTGTATCCCATCTTCCAAAACCTGTAGTTAAAAGAATTAGCATAAATGCCTTGTAGGGCAATGCGGGAGTTCATACACATATCCAATCCTCCCATGAAACCTATCTTTCCGTTGTCGATGACCAAGAGCTTCTCGTGATGAGCCCAATACAGCACAACATCACCAGCAGTACCGTAAACAGCCTTCAAAGCGTCGCCGGAAGCTTTGAAGAGGTCGAAACTAGTCAATGCTTTAACTGTTTTGCCTAGTTCGTGCTGAAGGTCGTAGCCTGTGGGGTAGTGATCCGGGTGTCGAAAGACATAGATATTTGGATGCAACGCTTCCAACGCAGTACGCGTATGGCTTGAATTCAAACTGAGCGCTGCTTCGACCTCCTTGTACACTATGATGTAAACTTTGACTCCTCGATCTGCGGCGGCCTTCAACATGCGATCCAGACGGTATTGCTCGTTCTTGGCGGGTGGGCGGCGAAGATACAACTCAGGACTCAACCACCAATCAAGAATGAAGATACTTTCCTGGGCCTCTGAGAATGATTAAAACGTTAGAAATACTTATTAATATATTTATTTGTTGAGTGAACTTACGCTCGAGAGCCTGAGAGACAGCCCAGAAGTATGAGGCACCATCAACGTACCACTTCACATTTCCCTTGGATTCCCCAGCAAATGAGTGATAGCGGTTAATAGCTTGCTGTCTCTCAAGGTACTGAGCAGCAGCGTCATGCGGGTGGTCTCCATGAGACTGAGACTGGTTGCCGGATTGCGGGCGACCGCTGCTTTCGGGTCGGTTGTAGCCTCCCTGAGATTGGCTTTGATTTCCGTAAGATTGTTGACTTCCGTAACCTTCATGAGACTGCCCGTATTGGCCCTGGCTTTGCGAGTAGCCATGGCCTTGTGGTTCGTTGTAGCCTTGAGAGTGGCCATAGGATTGGCCACCGTATTGGCTCTGGCCACCACCATAGGATTGTCCCCCGCCGTACTGGCTCTGGTTTCCACCGTACGACTGGTCACCACCATATTGACTTTGGCCCCCGTAACCAGATTGTCCATAAGACTGCTGGCCTTGTCCTCCATAGCTAGACTGTCCATAAGACTGTTGGCTCTGTCCTCCATGGGACTGAGATTGGGACTGAGAGTGATGCGGCTTCTCATCATCATCGTCGTCTTTCTTCAGAGCCTGTTCAACATGCTCACCGATCTTCTTGAAGAAATCCATATTTCCTCAACGTGCTGGGGATGTTTACAGGAAGATGGATAATGAAATAGACAAGTTTAAAGAATAGGCTAACTGTAGCCAAGAAGGCAAGTGGGCTTTACCAAGAAAAAGAATGGAGTCTGATTGTCACTCAGTGATGCTGACAAGCTGACGCCATGAGCATATGAGAGAGCAGAGGCAGAGAGAGAGCTTGGAAGCTGAAGCTCTTTGAAGTGGGGAGCTGAATGATGACGATTTGGTTTCGGAGGGGAACAGCCAATAATCACAGAGTCTTTGGTACTTTGGCCAGGTATGCAGTGTTCTATAAATAATCATCATTGGACAAAATGGACAAGCATTTATTGTCGTGTCATTGGAATGTTGATTAAGAGCTCCAGCTGCGGGGTTAACTTACAGGGACAGCTTCATAGACTACACACTTATACAGCACTGTCAAGACAACCGAAATCAACTCATTCAATAGTATCACTGTTTGAACATATTATAGCCTTGTTATATCCGTTCTTGTTCTTGTTCCTAACTACCATTCTAACCCCATCTCCAATTCGACTGTCGAGGCATTGCAATGCCATTTACCTGCAATAATCATGGCCTCTGGTTTCTCGCAATGCAGGCCATGCATTGACTGCTGGGTATATATTTAGGGACTGTTACAATATCACCATTTCCAGTGCATGCATTGCCATTTTGCACAGCAGCGCATTTTACTTCGTAAGTTTCCCCGCCGTAGAATCCCAAATGGGTCTTAGTCTTGCATACTCGGCACATCTCGATGATTCCTTCAGTGTGGCACATGGTGATGATTTAGCAGTGTTGTATGTTGGTGTTTTGCTTGTTAGAGTATTCGTGTTGTTTGGTCACCGGTCTAGGCCATAGCCTTTCAACGACTTTATATCATTAGTTTCGAGAGTGTTCATGGTGAACAAGTGACGAGGCATTCATTCGGTGTTGATCAACTGTCGACTCCATGCTACCCTAGAGCTTCAACATCCAACCACAGTTGAAGTTGATATAAAAGAAGATGCTTTTTTAAGGTAAGTCTAATCTAGCTAGGAAAAAGAGGACTATTTATTATAGTCCTTACGTGAGGCTTCTGAAGGCATCAGCGGTTTGTCCTTGGTGACTTAGACAGTTGTTGTAACTGTAAGGCAGCAAGGCAAACAACACACAAATACAAACATAGGTATAGGCAAGCCTGACCAACACTCCCCCTGGCTGGCTATATACCGTCCATGCCTTGTGTCCTGAAGTCAGAATTCCGATGTCCCGTCCAGCGATTCTGGAGCTTCATGCTCCCCCTGCAAGTTTAGAGTCTCGTGCTCCCCCTGCAATTCTGGAGTCTCGTGCTCCCCCTCGTCTGTCGTATTCCTTGCGACGACCATTCCCATCATTTTCGTTAAGTCTTCCAGTCGAGCTTTGCCGAGTGCCTTTGTCAAAAGGTCTGATACATTGAACTTGGTGTCGACCCTGATGGTGTCAATTTCCCCTGCCTGGACTCGTTCGCGGATAAAGTGGTATCGAATATCGATGTACTTGGTTCTGTTGTGAAATTCGGGATTGCGCGATAGCTTCCGTGCTCCTTCGTTGTCAATATAGAGGGGAACTGCATCAACGTAATGGTTTTTCAGTCTCAGATCATTGATGAATCCTCGTATCCAGATTGCCTCTTTGGCTGCTTCTGCTGCCGCAACGTATTCCGCGTCTGTTGTTGATAGGGCAACTGTTTTCTGTCGTTGTGAGGCCCATGAAATAGGTGCCTTAGCGAGCATGAATACCCAGCCGGTTGTAGATCGCCTTGTGTCAACACATCCAGCAAAATCCGAGTCGACAAATCCCACCAGGTTGATTGATCCATCTCCCTTCTGGTACCTAAGTCCTCTGCTGGTAGTCTTCCTCAGATAAGCAAGTACATCAACAATGGATTCCATGTGTTCTGTAGACGGATTTGCCATAAAGCGTGCGCAGTAATGTGCGGCGAATGAGATGTCTGGGCGGGTTTGGCCTGCAAGGTACACAACAGAGCCTACTTTCTGTTGGTATTCAGTGGTGAAGTCCTCTGACGCATTGGCTTCGGCTGGTTTGGTCAGGGAGATGCCTGGTGTCAGCGGCGCTGATTTCCCTTTAATGTGTGTAAGTTCAAAGCGTCGTAGTACTTGTTCGATGTACTTTTCGTGGTGGAGGGTGATTCCGTCTTTGTCCTGCACGACATGCATGCCGAGATACCACTCGCATAGTCCTTCATCCTTCATCTTGAATGTTTCCTCCAGTTTCATTCTGAGTTTAGAGGCAGTTTTGTCGTTCGGTGCGAGGATAAGGCAGTCATCGACCCATATACCCATGATGATGCTCCAGTCATCATGGATGAACACGCATGCATCGTAGTTGGATTTTCGGAAGCCCCAGTTTCTCAGTTCAGATGACAGCTTCTCGTACCAGACTCTCGGTGCTTGTTTAAGTCCGTAAAGACTTTTGAGGACGAGTAGAATTTTGTCTTTTGGCACGTGCCAGCCGGGCGGTGGTTTCATGTAGATTTCTTGTTTCAGTTCACCGTTGAGGAAGGCTGTGACAACGTCCATCATCCAGACTTTCCATCCGAGAATTGCTGCTATTGCAAACATGATCCTGTATGCAGTGGATTTGATAACGGCTGAGAAGGTCTCATCATAGTCAATGCCCTCTCTCTGTTGATATCCCTTGGCAACGAGTCTGGCTTTGTACTTCTTGATTTGTCCTTGTTGGTCCAGCTTCTTCCGGAAGGCCCATTTGGAGTTCAGGGGTTGGGCGTTTTGAGGCATGTCGGACTTGTTGATGAGCTTGAACGTGCCATTTTCATGATGGCTGTTCTTCTCGTCCTGCATCGCCTTTTCCCACTGTGATCGTTCAGGACCCTTGATAGCTGCAGCATATGATTGTGGCTCAGGCTCATTGGTTAGGTCGAGTTGTGCATGCAGCACTGTTTTGGATTTGGATGAGAACGCAACAATATCTGCATCCAGGTCACCATCGGGTTCTCCAGCGTCCTCGTCTTCATCTCCGGAGTTCTCGATATTGGTTGAATTGATAGATATTCTGAGTCCGGAGTAATGATTGTACTGTGCGGAGAGAAGTTCGATAGCGTTGTCGTTGTGGATCCAGATTGTTCGCGCTCCTTCTTCTCCTTGGATGAGCAAGTGGGATCTTTCTTCACAAAGAATGCCCAGTTGGAGGTTAAGGCCTCGTAGGTTGCCCCAGATTTGAAGTATGCCCGCTACTTGGTCTCCAGTGAGGTTGTTCTCATTCGTCAGTCCTGCTGAGGCGTTTCGGGATTGCATTTCTTCCCCTCGGTAGATGGTCCTCAGTTCATCGAGGGTTGGTCTGATTTGGTCAGGTATCTGTGCAGAGATGCTGTTGATGAGTGAGTAGAGACCACACTCAAGGTTGTCATTTCTGGTTGGTATGATGTGAGCTGATTCGGATAGGCCGCTGGCTGAGATAGGCATGGTGATGGCCTGACGTATGGCTCGAAATCTTGCGTCAGGAAGATTGCCGAAGCCTCCCTTGCCTTTGAACCTTTTGGCCTTCTTTTTGTTAACTTCATATATGGTGAATTTTTGCCAGTCTGTCTTCAGAGTGACCTTTCCATCTTCATCCAGAGTGAATGGAGCAGCATGGTATCGTTCGAAGTGATCATCTTTTCGGAAGATGCATCGTGTCTGAATTCCTTGAAGGTAGGACTTGACGCAGGGTGTGCAGGGTTGTTCCTTATCGCAGTTTGAGCCCTTTTGATTGCATCGCGCACATTGATCGGTGAGCGCGTTCGTTAGCTTGGTTTTTGAGGCTTCTGTGACTGGGTACATTTCCTCCATGAGTCCCTGTTGAACGATGTAGGTGCAGTCTTTTCCGGCTTTGAGGCATTCGTTGCAGGGTTTGCCTCGGTTGCAGAAACGTTTCTGTTTTGTTTCGCATAGGCCACATCGAGGGAGATCAGCCTTTTCTTGTGAAAGACATGGAGTGTTGTCTTTTGTGCATGACCGGCAAGGGGTTTTACCGTCGCATCCAAGACCACGTTTCTTGCAGCGAGCACATTTGTCTTCCTTGGGGACTGATGGAAGACGGAACTTCGCTTTGCGTCCGGCTTTTTGGGCTCTCTTTTCGATAAATCTTCGCGTATTGGCTTTTCTAGTTGCTTTATAATTCTCACGTCTCTTCACAACGTAGGGGTGGTCGTAGTGTGGGATGTAGCATCGGAGCCCCTTCTTGGCACAGGGGTCGCATTTGGTTGTAGTAGACTTATCGGTCCACACGCAGACTCGTCCTTTTGTGTAGCAGTGATAGCATGGTTCATCGTTTATGACGGTGTCCGGTGCAAATATTCGATAGTTGCTGTGGATTGTTTTGACAATGTCGGATGGCTCGTCAATTTCGGACTCAGAGGATGATGTCGGGGGTTGCCATTCTTCGTTGGAGTGGACCATAGCGGCGAAGAATTTTGACTTGACCTCGTGATGGGCGGGTTGTTCAGATTCGCTTTCGTCTGAGAAGAGTAGTCGGTTTTGAAGAAGTTGGTGCAGATTGGTTTCTTCAGGGTCGCATTGGTCTTCATGGTCGTTTTCTCCGAAGAAGTCTGACTCACTGTCCTCACAGTTTGGGTTTTCATCATCCCGTTCATCGTCCGTTTCCCATTCGTTTTCGTCGTCGGAGAGAGTAGACTCCTCTCTTTCCTCTTGGTCTTCTTTATCTTCGGTGTCGGATGGCAACCAGAAGGCGACGGCTTGTTCGTCCAGGCTGACGTCTTGCTGAGGCTCAGGATCGAGTCGGTTGTTTTGGACCGGTTGGTCTTTAGTAATGTCGATAGATGTAGCCTGCTCTTGGGATTCAGCAAGTTGTCTTTGCGAGTAGGTAACACCGTCGTGCTCATCTTCGACTCCCTGGCCCTGTCGGATGCGGGCGACCCCGACGCGGAAGACAGTGTGCTTCTCGTCGGAGTAGATGCGATAGATGGACTCGCTTTCACAGCCAACGAAATACCCAATCCAGCCGCGAGGATGATGTAGCTTTGGTTTGCCGAGTCGATCTGTCTCGGGTGGAAGCGTGACGTACATCCTGGAGCCCCAGATAGATTCTCGTTCAAAGTTGGGTTTAAGACCAAATACTGCTTCCCAAGGTGTTTTCTTGTTCTTCAACGCTCTGGTGGGGGATCTGTTCTTTAGCCAGACTGCATAGTTAACAGCCTCAGGCCACAGGTTTTCAGGGAGCTTTGAGTCTTGGATTGTTTCGAGCGCCTTGCCTGTAATGATTTTTGTGAGTTGCCCAGAGATCGAGTTCTCCTGTATCATAGGAGCAGCCTTTTCGCGTATAATCCGGTTTACTCGTTCGTGGGTGCCTCCCATGTAGTGTGCGTATGGTACGGTTGGCTCGTATGGAATGTTTTTCTTTTCAACCCACTTTCCGACAGGTCCTAGGTAAAATTCGCCGTCGAACCTGTAGCCTCTGATCGTCACATCGTGCTCTTTCTCGATTCGGTAGTGAGTATTGCGAAAGATGGCTGGGAGTTCAGATTTCCGAAGCATATGTTTACCCCACGTGAATCTGGTGGCATCGTCTGTAGTGAATTGAAAGTAGCGTGCCCCATTGTATCCTTCAATGGAGTAGGGTCCCCAGACGTCAACATGGAGAAGTTCTCCAAGATGTTCTCGCCTGCGGGTGGCTGGATCTCGTGGGATATGGACTAGTGCTTTGGACGTTGCGCACACAGGGCATATGTGTGACATTTGTCCGCGGATCTGTTGCTTCGTGAGCGGGATACCTGTAGAGATATCGAGAAGGTTGATCATGTTCTGAAGTCCTAGATGTCCAAGTCTTCGATGCCATACCCAGACAGGGTGATCAAAGTTGATGTTTCCGATAAAGGCTTCTGTAGGTGAGTCTGCGTGTCGCTCAGTCTGCACAAGATAGAGACCATTGACTCTTTCGGCCACCCCGATTTCTTCGCCGTTGTGTTCAATAGTGATGCAGTTGTTGCTCCAGGCGCCGTGTAGGTTGGCCTTTTTGGCTAGATATGACATTGAGATGATGTTGTGTTTTGCATGTGGAGAATAGGCTGCTTCAGTGATGGTCAGTGGTGTAACGTGACCCTGAGATGATTGGAGATGGATGACAGCTGATCCGCCTCCGGCTATCTTCAGGTGTTGAGTGTCATCAACTGAGGAGACAGTAAGGTCAAGCGATCGAAAGTTTGAGAGCCAACTTTTGTCATTGAAAATACAAATATCTGCTCCGGAGTCCAACAGGATGGCACTTCGGCTAGGACTAGGACCGCTTGCTTCCACAGAGGCCATTGATGCACAGAACTGCCCATTTCCTTCGACGCTTCCCAATGAGGTTTCCTCGTTTCCTTCACCAGACGCTTCTTCTGCTGAGCTCAGTGTCACGCTTTCAGGCTTGCAGTCGTCAGCGTTGTGCGGAGTCTGGTTGATGAGGGGAGGCGTACCATCAGGTTCATTGGATCTCATAGC
Source organism: Fusarium nanum (assembly GCA_004367095.1). Classification (NCBI taxonomy): domain Eukaryota; kingdom Fungi; phylum Ascomycota; class Sordariomycetes; order Hypocreales; family Nectriaceae; genus Fusarium; species Fusarium nanum. The sequence goes on along the minus strand of QGDY01000302.1, from coordinate 14,006 downwards.
GAAATAGAAGTCGTCAGAGGAGAAGGTTGCGGCAACAATGCCTCTGGGCTTGTCGGTTTTGGGTTTATCGGAGTCCTTGTCCTTGTCGTTGTTTTTCTTGTCATTCTGCTTGTCCTTGAATCGTTGAGGCTTCTTTTCAGGATGGGCGACCCAGCAGTCCTTCTCTTCGTGGCCTGTCTTCCCACAGTCCTTGTGGGTGCAGACCTTGTCCGATTTGGGTTGGTTGGATTGGTTTGGGGACTTTCCCTTGGCTTTGGGTTTAGTCTGGTTTGTTTCTTCGTGGAGAAGTCTGTCCACAAGGAAGTGAATGTCGGGCTCTGTGCCAACGGACTGTGATCGATGGAAGTCCCAAAGACGAATGAAGTCGCTGAAGGATTTGGGGAGACCGTTGATGATGTTTGTAGCCATCTGGGAATTGCCATACGGTTGGCCGGCTTTTTCCAGGTCGTTCTTCAGGTTTTTGTGTTGGTTGATGTAGTCGCTCATAGAATCGCATTGGTACAGCTTGAGGTTGGCCACCTGTTCCAGGATGACGGAGCGAGCGTACTCGTTTGAGACTCCATATGTATTCTTGAGATGAGTGACTTGAAGCAAAGGGTTTTTGATGTCTTCGATCTCATATGAGATGGAGGATATGACAGATTTAGAGATCAGGATTCGTGCCATTCGAACCTTCTCTTTCTGTCTTTCCCATTTTCGGTAGGCAGATTGCCAGAGAAAAAAGCTCTTCTGGGAATCGATGATAGGGGCTTGTGCAGAAGCTGCGGTGTCCTTGCTCACGTCTTCCTTGCTTGAAGAGCGAGTTTTGGGGCCCGTGTAGGTAGGTGTTGGTGTTGATGGATGGTATGCGATGTACTCCTCCTCCGTCGGCTCGGAGAGGAGTTGTTCCTGACCAGTAAGAAGGTCCCACAGATCGTGAGCCTTGGCAGTTCTGTCGAAATGTCGACGCCATTCAAGGTAGTTGCTTTTTCCGAAGAGCTGGTGGCCCTCCACGTCGGAGGTGTCCACACGACCTTGCATTCCAGTCATATTAAGGTGCTTCTTCTGGGAAAAGAGTAGTATTATTTTCTCTCTTGCTTAAGAGGGTAAGGTGTTGGGGTTGTTCTTAGACTCGTTTCGGAGGCTAGAAAAAAAAGGGATCCGGGCAGTGGTAGTACCCGGGCTCATAACCAGTTGATATAAAAGAAGATGCTTTTTTAAGGTAAGTCTAATCTAGCTAGGAAAAAGAGGACTATTTATTATAGTCCTTACGTGAGGCTTCTGAAGGCATCAGCGGTTTGTCCTTGGTGACTTAGACAGTTGTTGTAACTGTAAGGCAGCAAGGCAAACAACACACAAATACAAACATAGGTATAGGCAAGCCTGACCAACAGTTGACAGCTCTGACTGCCGAAGTCGAAACCCGAACAGCCCTACTCTGATGCAGGACCACCCATTAGGGTAAGTCAACAAGAATCTACCGAACTATCACATGTACATTAATTGACTAAGATGTCTGGTCTGTCGTGAATGTGGACTTAGCCTGCTGTACCTCTTTAACAAGCCGAGAGATTACCTTTACTCAGTCTCGCTATCAACGGTTAACAAGATACGCATTCCCTGTAACCGAAATGAATAAATGTGATTCTCCTGATAGCCTACATCAAGACCATGACTCAGTGTGAGAAAAAGAGACCAGCTGATGGCCTGATATGGTCTTTGCTGTGATGGCATTCGACCAAAAGCCATGTATATCCACTGTGACTGTTTATACAGATACCAATTAACAACCTGGAACCCGAATTCAAGCTCCCGGTCCCGTCCCGTCTTCGTTTCATCAACCCGTGAATGGCCTCCCAGACATTGTGTATGACTTGAGCTACCTTACCCAACCCACCAGTCTTAATCAACCTGCCAGATCCGTCAATGCGCCATTTATTCTGCTGAGTGGTGGCGTGCAACGGTACAGAATCTAAAGGATTTAATGCATCCAATTCAAACAGTTGAGGGTGTCCAAGAAATAGAGGCAACTCGGTTGATAGCGGGAGCTAAATAGGATCCTTACCTAGAAGTGGAAGCTGATCCTTGCCTGCAATTACCCGGCGCGGCGGTACAGTAGCAGTTAATTTACTGGGTCCTCTCCCGCTGGAAAGGAAGTATCTTGTAGTGGCTGCAGGGGAAAAAAAGAAAAGGAATTTCCCTGCATGAGGTGAGAGTGAGAGTGAGATTAGATCTACCTATTCCATGCATTTTATTCTATACCTGTACCTCGGGCTCAACTATTACAGGTCCAGTTACTGAATCACTCTCACCCAACCAGCCGAACCGAGCTCATTTCATCTTAACCTGCCTGATAATCACGTCGATTAACTCACACTTGCCTTGACAGGTCCTGGGTATAATCCTTCACCTCTAACTAAACCTTCTACCCTAAAACCTTCTTCTCCCATTTCTGCCCTCAACTGCTTAGTTCAAAAGGTCAGTTTAGCTTGGACCTCCTACATCGGATAACATCGTATCGCCCAGATCTAATCTTTTCCAGGAACTCTTCACTCAGAAACCAATTAACACCTGAGCTGTATCAAGAAAAAGGTTCGAATGCTGAACCTTCAGATGCTCTATCAAACAAAACTTTGTACGCTGAGACACAACTACAACTTATTATTCTCTTGTGAACCATCATCATCCTTCACAGCTTTTCACACAAACATCTCGACATGACAGAAATTGGAACAATGCTCGATACAACAAAATCAGGAACAGTGGCTCTCTTCTCGCCAGGTCAACACGGCCACTTGATTCCCTATCTCGCTGCCATTCACGCCTCGTGCATTACACACGACCGAACCATCGCGGAATTCCTCCCGCCTCTCTCTCACGAGAAGCTTCTCGCATGGTGGAAGGAGCGCATTGCCGAAGTTGCAGACGGAAAACGCCTGATCTTCATTCTTCTCGACGAGACAGAACCTGGACATCGACCAAAGGGGTCCGAGGTTAAAGGCGTTGTTATGCTGTCAATGTCTTCGTCAGAAACGGGACCATTCCGTGGCGTCGTCGAGAAGTTGCTTATTCACAAGGGCTTTCGGAATAGGGGAGGTGCCAGGACTTTGATGTCCGCTCTCGAGACTGAAGCAACCAAGAGAGGCCGCACAATTCTGGTAAGAAACAAAACCCAATTGGCAAAATGTGGTGACTGACGTATACATAGCTTCTTGACACCGAGACCGGAAGTCCTGCAGAAGAGATGTATAAGAAGCTGGGTTATAATGAGCTTGGCAAGATCCCTGAATACGGTCTAAGTCCAAATGGTGAACTCAAGGGCGGCACCTTCTTCTGGAAAAACCTGCCATTGCAATCATAAAGGGGCCACAGAGAATCAGAAGAATTGATCGTTGAAAGAATAAGGAACGAAATGACTTGGTCACCTTGTGCCGGTTTAGGCGAGCATTTAGGCCACTTTATTTCTGCAGCCTAAGTGGGAGTCTTGAGAATATATTTTCTGTTACCCACCGAGGGATTTTCGAGAGAAGCTGCCAAAATCTTGCAATGAGCAAGAATTGATGCACGCGGCTGCATGGATTTGAAAGTATTGTAGGGACTCTCTTACAATCGGAGTAGGAGAGCGAGGCGACTCGATATTGCTGCTGTGAAGAGGATACTGGCTATGAGGTGCTCCGGTCTGCTTTTTAGATATCAAAATCAAAACATCCACTATCAATAGACCCGTGTCTATAATTATGAAAACCGTTGTTGATTTGCCCGTTTGTATTGTGACCCGAACTATGCAGAGACTATGCTACTATTACAACTTCCAGAAACGCCGTCATCAAGAACTTTTTGTGTGCGCTACCTACGCGTCATCCTCAAGCTCCTCGACTCTTGGCGCCTCATAATGTCGCTGCTGTACGTCACCAGTCTTGACCTGAGTGTCTGTACCTGTTGTCGTTGCGCTGGTGGGCGCGAGACCGGTAGCAGCTGCGAAGGCGGGGTTGGCGCTGGTTCCAGGGGCAACGGCGGTCGACTTCTTCTTTTTCTTTTTCTTCTCAGTCTGCAATCATGTTAGTTTTCGTAATTCGTTATTGAGTTAGGACTTTACTGACCTCATGCCAAGCCCAGACAGGTCTGAAACTGTCCATGAACGAAACATCCTCCCAAAGATTGGGAAACAGCCAGAGACCAGGGGAGTTGGTAAAGTATGTGATGCAGAAAAGGATGACACGGAAGATAGCCATGAGGAAGAACAGTCCAAGGAGACCAAGAAGTCCCCAACTGAGGTAGTAAACACCCTGGCGCAATACCAGAGGCCAAAGAGGGTAAAGGACAATAGCAAAAATGGCGAGGAGGGCAAGACCAGCATAGATCTTTCGCTTGAGCTGACTGCCTTCCCACAACCAAGCATAGTACATATCGTCCTGGGCCTCTTGCTGAGGCTCGACCTTGACGGTCCACTGGCCCTTGACACGCTTGGGCTTCTTTCCATTGGGGCCTGCCTGAGGCTCTATCTTGGAAACTCGAAGGGCAAGCATGCTAAGAGGTAGCAGCTTAAAGGTGTTTTCGAGAGAGGCTCGGTCGGTGACTTCGGGAAGAAGGGGGTTCTTCTTACGGGCCTTCTCATAAGCAGGGGATTGGATGGCTCGGAGGGCACGCTTGACTGCAAGGTGTTAGTTTGTTAAGCAATTTCCAGTATTGCGCTGACATACCTCTGAACATGTCCTTTCGTTCGCCATTCAGAATGACAGTTCTGGGCTTGAGGTCCTGACCACGGAGGAACGCAGCAAGAGCAAGGGCCTTGGGGTTGGGAGGTCCTGGAGTGATGGGCTGAGCGCGACCTTGCTGCTGTTGCTGAGGGTGAGGGTGAGGGTGGTCATGACCATGATGGTCAGCGCCTTGCTCTTGTGCCTGTTGCGCTCGCATGCGCATTTGTTCTTGGGCCTGTCTCTTGATGTGTTCAATGAATTCCGGGACAGTCATGCCATTCTTCTCAGCGTCGATGGCAAGTTGGCGCTGCATTGCCTGGATCTGCTCGGGAGTTGGTCGCTGTCCAGGCTGGGGCATGGGAATCTGACCAGGCCCAGGCTGAGGGCCACCTTGAGGTGGTGGGGAAGACATTTCGAATTGTCTGTAGATAAACGAAGCAAAGAACGTAGAGAAAATATTATCCTAAAGCAAGCCTTAAGGGAAAAAAAGAAGATAAGAGAAAGGCGCACGAAAGGCTAAGTAACGAGATGTGGACTTGACAGGTTTAACTTAAGAAAGAACGAACATGGTGTTGCTGCCACTTGGACCATGCCGTGCCAATCATGTCATAGCTGGCCAGAGACAACGGTGTTCACTTCCCTAAGGCAAGGAACCCCCATGCAACTAGCTGCCCCCAAAATTTCCTGGCGGATTGTTGATTGCCCGACTTCCGGCATATCTCCACGTGACTAACGTTTCTCTAAGCCGTTCTATGAGTGAAGCTCAGGCAGGATTGGCATTCTTACAGCCGCTTGGTTAGATAGAGCTTCAGAGCTCAACGGTTATAATCATGGGTGATCGCTTAACGCAACTTCAAGATGCTGTAGACCAGGTTTGTGTTGAGTTTTCATTTTCAGGGGACCATACTGACTTCATCATCTTGTAGCTGGCGCAACAGTTTGTCGCATGTCTGCACTATGTAAACAAGCGCCATGACCTTGAAATCCTTGGTCCGAACGACAAAGTCCGCGAAGTTAAGGATATCCCGCCAGAAGGTATGCGACGACATTCAAATTTCCTGACAACAGTAGTTAACTGTTAATTAGTCGATTCCTTGCCTCCTGATGAGTTTCGTGCTGGCATGGTAGAGCTATCTCAAGATCTTATTGTGAAAGAACAACAGATCGAGGTCCTTATCTCGTCACTTCCTGGTCTAGACAACAGTGAGATGGACCAAGAGCGATATATTAAGGAGCTTGAAGAGGATCTGAAGGTCGCCGAGGCCCAACGCCAGGAAGCCATCAAAGAAAAGGATCAAATACTGTCTGAACTGGACGGTGTGATTCGCAGCATCCGAAGACCTTGACCGTTATTTTGAATGCTTTATCGATCCACAGCGCGGAGTTAGGGAGTCCGGAAACTCAAGATGGAAGCCGGGTGGCTCATATTCACGAGCTTTCGATCTGCTTTTATTGAAAATATCTAATACAAAGGTATCTCAACTAAGTGAGCGCCTTGAACGCCACCTTCTAGTGTTCTATCCCATATTTTCCGCACAGTGTCATATGCCTCGTAATCGACGCCAATTCTAAAAAGTCTATATATACTCTATTTGGAAGTAGACTTGAAGAACTGGGGGTAGACGTTGCGTAGTTCTCGCAAGTGCTGGATCTGGTACTGCGAAACTGGAGACGCGGGAGCAGGTACTCCCTCTTCGACGAGATGGGCTGCTGTCCAGCCGAATTCCTTGGCCTTTGCGCAGTTCAAACCAGAATCGTCTGAGAAAGTTAGAGGGGACCGTTGTAGATAGTGGAGTAAACTTACCAACAAAGAAACAATCCTCCACTCGCTCGACACCTGCTTCGCGCATAGCCTTCTCATACATGCGAGGGTCAGGCTTACAAAGCATAGGTTGCTCTGCATAGTTACAGTAAGTCAGGCCGTCAAAGATATCCTCAATGCCTAGGAGGCGGACAACCCGCTTTCCGTGGTTCACATAGGCGTTTGTGAAAAGCCACACAGTAACCTTTGACTTGTCGATGTCCTCGAGAAGCTCGCGCAGCTCGGGGTTGGGCTTGATGATCCCTTCTAGGGGTAGGGCATCGTCAACTTTTGCGTTGTAGTCCAGAGGATCAATTTGATGGTGGCGCACAAGTCCCTCAATAGCCAGGCCATAGTTGGTGTAGTACTCCTTGTGCAGTTTCACTGCTTCTTCCCAAGGAAGTTCCAGGTGTTTTGAGAAGTAGTTGTCGATGAGATCAGCCATCAAGTCATGGACCTTGGCACCTATGTGTATTGTTAGACTCAAGCTGTCATAGACATCAACTGTTAAAGCTTACTTCTAGGGTAGAGACAGTTGTCAATGTCGCTGCATTAGAGTTAGCCCAAACGCCATGTGCGGTAAGAAATCGAAGAGTCTAACAAGAATAGGACCGGTTTTCCCGGGGTCATGTCCTGAGTACTGCCCATGGTGAGCTTGGTATAAGTCTGGATCTTGGGGCTGGGGTTGAGTTTTGCGGGGTGCAGATTGCGAGGGGTTGGATTTGAGTTGAGCAATAAAGAAGAAGGCAACAGAGGTCTAGATATGCGCTTGAGAGTTGTAACTACTGAAACACGTGGTCGTAATTGGTACATCGAATGGATATTGGAGAGAAGAGAGACAGTTTAAATAGATTTTTATGGCGATCCGGGGCTAAAGGCAAGGCTAATGCTGTAGGTACAGTACAGTAGCGATTGATACAGCACAGCACTTTGTCTCTGCCAGTCTGTAACCTATGCGTTGATACGTTACCTTACGCTGGCTGTGGCCCAATGACTCTTACGGTGTGTGGCTGAATAATGCTCAACGATCAGCGCGTGTCAGTTCCGGGCTCCGATTGCGGGCCTGTTCATAGTTGCGGCTGAAAGCTTGGATATCTAATACCTGGTAGACATGCCATGATTGCGCTTGAATACATGGAATATGTTGATATAATCCTTTTGTTAGGTTGGATCTCCATTTAAAACACGTGTAGACAGTCGATCAGGCTTCGATTGCATGGGTGTATTTCATAGCATGTACCATGTTAAAAGGAGGTAAGATGGTCATGATCCATGATTACAGGGAGTCTATCGTGAGGCTCATGATGGAATTAGAGCCCAAACTGTAAAGCATAAGACGAGGCTGACTGACTCGAGGCAAACGTAGTCCCTAGAAGTAACTTTCAATGCTGTAACAGCTGGTGGAATCATATACCAAACCCTCGAGGATGTAGTTTATGTGACCATGGACATTCTACAACTTCCATTTCACAGGCCTGTGCCTGTCAGTGTGTTACAGCTATAACACCACTGACAGTCACTGTTGTGTTTCATAAGAAATAAAGTTAATAACTTGATCTAAATATTCCAGGTGAACTTGTCAGGATGAATACAATCTGGGAGATGGATTTGGGCCAGTGACAGACGTCGACGTCAACTAACACCTTGATGATTCAACTGTAGATGGAAGCAGCGATCCACTACCATTGCACCGGAAATTCAACTAAATTCTGCCCGCTACACCGCCCAATTGTTGGCCCGCCACGTCGAGTCCATGCGCCTGCCATATCGTCTAAGCTTGTCCATTTTAACCTTCCCTATTATCATCCTGCACAGACCGTCAAGTATTCTTGAACATCATTCTTGATCAACAACCGAACCATCGCGTTGCACCTGACCTTAAAAGTTTTCCTTTTCTGGTTTCGCATTGTTATATCGCGTCAGAGTGTGGCGTTGTCTGTTGGGGTTTTTCTTTACTCAGCGACCGTCTGAGCTAACGTGGAGATAATCTCTTTTTTTGCTTCATTGCGTGTCTGCGGGTAACGCGACGTGTAGACTGTTCTACACGTGTTTGCCATAATGGCAGTTCAGGGGCCTCTTGCTGGCAGGAACGATCTGTCTGGCTTAACTGAGAATCAGCGCTTCCAGATCGAACAGTACGAGAAGATCGTGCGTTTGAAAGATACAATTCTTTCTGGTCGACACCCGACCATCAAACCTTCTAACCTCGATGCATTTACCATCCCCTCTTCCATCCAAACGATAGATACCTCCATCTCAAATGGCGCGCCGAGCAACCAAGCAGAAAAGCAGCAGCAGGCTGGCATATCTGCGCCTGCTTCTAGTAGCACCGCAAACAACAGCAAACAATATGGGGCAGGATCTACTGAGATCAATCCCATCTTCCTAGAGAAATCTGAAGATTTGGTTAAAGCAGAGTTGAATTTACAGAGAAAAAGGCTGGAAGCTGCTTTGAAAGACGAGGTCGATCAAAAGAAGGCTACCGCGAAGAGCGCAGCTCAAGGAGAGCCTGTCTTGGAATTTGATCTTAACCAGGTGTTATCCGAAGCCTTGACACGCGTTCAGAGTACCTCCGGACCTGACGTTACTGTTTCTGCTGCTGATGCTACTAATCCTGACAATGCAAGTGACTCTTTCGATGACAACACTTTCTACTCGTCGCAGCACAACACGCCGTCCTCCGTTTTGACATCCCGAGTTCGTAATGAATCCGAAGAGGCACAAGTACCCGCTTTAGAGTCGCGACCGCCGTTGAGCTACCAGAACGATGCTATTTCGCGAACCCGACCGACTGATCATGACCAAGTTCATCCGGAAGCGTACGAGCAAGGCCATGCTCAACCACAGCATGCTTATTCAAGTTCAACAGGCTTTGGCGTCGATAGCAGTGCACGACCTGGGCAGGTCCCGGGCCTTGCCAGCTATAATGAAAACAGGGCCGTTGCTGGACAAGTTCCAAGCAACTTGGATATTGATAGACATGGGGGCGATTATGCTGCAGTCCAGCCGTCGCGCCGTGATCCGTATGTTATCAGCCGCCCCCCGTCTCCCCTGAGAAGGCCGTCGCATGATGCTCAGGCGTCGCCATTAGCGACTGCTAGGCGGCGTCCCTTGGCTCCTGAGGCTACTTCAACTTCGTCCACCGGTACTCCTGCCCAAGTCGCTGCTCTGAGAAATGAGCCGATTGCTGTGACCAGCCCTGAAAGCTCGCCTCAAGGCGGACGAGTTTCAGAAAAAGAAAAGAGGAAAGCAAAGAAAAAGAAGAGAAAGGCTGATAGGCAAGCGCCAGAGGCTGAACCAACCCCTTATATCAAGCCAGAGCCTCGTTCTCCGTCCCCTTTCAATGCCCCTGCTATTCGTCCAAATAAGCGTCAAAGGTACTCTCTACACCAACCAGATGAATCCGACTATGAAGAAGTCAGATATGAGCCCCGTCCTGCTCAGTATCAGCCAGAGCCTCTACATAACCGCCAAGAAAGGGATGGTCGAATGCCAATAAGTTACGAAAGAGTAGGCTATCCTGCCCAACGTGCAGCAAGCACTGCTGTTCCCGGAGGTACTGTCTATAGGCGAGAGTATGCCGATGATCGGTATGTCCAAGGAGGACCTTACGCTGTTGAGCAGTCTCCGCTTGTTTCAGCTCACCCTCAGAGACAGTCAATTGGTGGAACGGGTAGTTCTCAAGTTCGTCATCACGATGCTTACCAGCGCCCATCGTGGCCATACCCAGGAGGTCATGAAGCCTCACCATCTGCTTTTAGAGGAGAAGGTGATGTCTTTATGGCACCCAATCGACCGCCACCCACTCGAATCATTGTAGATGCCTATGGGCGTGAGTATATCGAACCACCTCGTCCGACTATTATCCGGCAGTCCGCTGCCCCTCATGCTCGATCCGGCGAACCCGAGGTTATTTACGAACGGGCTCCGCCCCGGAGGCCACAAGGGATGGAGACTTATGACGAAGGCGGAGCAGTCTATCGTAGACGGTCACCATCGTATATGCCTAGACGGGTTGTTACACAACCAGAATACATTTCGCAAGATTATAGGGACCAGCGGCCACACGAACATCCGTCGCTGCCATTGGGTCACCCAGGAGAGTTCGTTGAGGTAATGGCACCTCCAGAACGACGTCGCTTGGAGGAAGGGACGAGGGAATATATTACAAGGCCGGCCAGCGTGCGACCTGCGGAGTCTGTCCGCTATGAGGTCGCCCGGGACTACGGCCGAGTGCAGAGCGTGCGACCCGAAGTACCCGTACGTCAATATGCACCTAGTGTCCACCCGGAGAACCGCCGTGATGCCGCACAACCGTACGGACGAGAATACGGTGCCTTGCCTGCGGAACCAGGCGCTGTGAGACCAGAGTACAGCACGCGACCTGTGGAACGGTACTACAATCCACCGATGAGAGGCGGGGAAGAGATTGCTTTCATTGAGCAGCCACGAGGAGCAACACAGGAGATTGTCTATGCCGACGATGCTAGGAGGGAGGTATATCGCTAAGCTGGTCCAAGGAAGGACCATCAAAAGGGAAGAATAAAAGGCGATCAGCACTGATTTACATTAATTAATGACGTATGAGCATCATCCATGTACCTTGACTTCGTTGTACGACCATTTGTGTGATACCTTTGCTTCTCGATACATGTAGATAAAGATGTAGAAGTAGAGATTTTGCTGTATACTGTTACAAAAGAACTTGGAATCCAATGGTACAGCACACATATAGACCCAATTCGTCAAAGATTGGCTTACATCTCTTGTTGTCGATTGTGAAACTTATGGCGATCTTTCCCTGCAGGGCAAAGCTGCAGTAACAGCTAAACTCCACAAGAAAACTAATGAATACTTTATCATTATCTATCGATCCAGTTGTCAGATATGTATATCCCATTGGACTAACAATGAAGTGGTTGGTGCGCAGGAGAAATTACTAAACAGAAGGGATGTGTGTACTTTTAAAGCACTTCTATGTCAGATGTCAGACCGCTCAACGGTAAAAGAGGCCTTCGTGGTCCGATTCAATGGAGAAAACTGGTGTTCATGAATCTTGTAGATGTAACCATACTGAGCTGCTTCGCCATACATTATTGGTATGCCGTTACCAGTCGTATTGCCCATGCTGTCGTGGCATCCTCTGAAGACTCTGCAAAGTTCACGGACACTTGAAAGGCCGAGTACCGGTCTTGGACCACTCGTGTTATGCAAAAGCCCTGAAGGGTCAGGGCTAATGTCACGAATCAGATGTACGAATATGGCTGCTTGAGACAAGAGGACTAGTAAGTCTCACTGTTGCAGCTCTCACATGTCCAGTCGAGTCAGTGCCCAAGACAAGATGGAGCCCTCATCAGATATCAACCGCTACTGGCGACATGCTTTCAGCTGATATCTGTTATGAAACTAGTCGCGGATAGGGCTAGAAACTAGCAATAGCATATATTGTTTATGAAATGGCTAGAAGCTTCAGAGTTGAACCGTCAAAGGGTCCAGTCAGCGGAAAAAGAGTGGCGTGGCTCGTGATGGTCATGCAGACGAGGTAAGCCACTGGAATTTGAGGAGGCAACTGAAGCAATCAACATAAAGATGCAAGGATGTGTATACGCACATACGGCATACGCAGTAGTCCACACCCGTAGCGCCACATGCAAGCACAAGAATGCCGACTCCCTTGTGAGATACAGGAGTTCGCCATGTTGCAATACAAGAGTTGAGACCACAACATGCCTATAACCTTGTTTCTCTCAGCAGTAATTATGCGGTTTTCCATTCTGGAAACCTGCTCAGGTAAGGTCCCTAAGAAATTGATGATATATTCAATGACGAGTCACTAGTGGCTGAGCCGGTGCCGGGCTCCTGGTGAGAAGCCGGCGTGCATGGGTCTGCCCTCAAATCAACTCCCTTGCTCGCCCTTCGACAAGTCACACAGACACCAGACAAGGTCCCTGTCGTGTGTGGGGTCGCCGTGTGATCGAAGCTTGGCCTAAAGATTAGGCAAGGGCACACCGTAGCGAAATACAGCTTGACGGGAGATGTGTTTTGGTAGTTTTTCTTCCGATATCTGCTGGGCTGGTCAAACATAGCTCGATGATGTTCTTCACTTGGGAAACTGTGATAAAAAAGTCTGTTGTTTCTAGCTATCCTCAACAAACAAACAAAAAGGCCAAAACTGGATGCTGGTTGGCGGAGGCGACTCCATCCCCATGCAGCAATGTGGCTCTGTGTCCAAGTTTTGGTGTTGTTAGTGTTCGAGACAACGGTACTTGAGACAGTTAGTGGATAGAGTGCTGTATCGGGTATTCGTACTCTATCCCTTGACAAAGCTCCGCCGTGAGAACACTTCGGAGGCTTTCCTATGCTTTACCGAAGCCCTCGAGTCTCCCACTAACAAAGCCTCTGGAACGCAGCCGGTTGTGCATAGCGTTCCGCGGGAGGAGCTCCCTATGCCTGTTGGAGAGATGTCCATGCTACCTTGGTCTGCAGGAGGCTCCTCCTAGCCTGGGCTGATGGTCTCCACCACCCAAGAGAACACCCATGCCCTAAGAAGGCCATCGAAACAAGCGGCTGAGGGCTGACAAGACTGAATGTTTGTGGCTCTGTCAATCCAGTATATCGTCATTGGCAAGGATCGATTGTTATGACGATTAAGTTAAGTTCAACGGCTGCTGAAGAGAGGCCGAGGAACGAGTTGATGTTGCCCGAATTGAGGTGCTTGAGGTTGGTAGTCGGTATTGTAGTGGTCAATGATCTGCGCCATTGAAACTTCTTGAGGTTCCAGGGCAGTCAGGGATTCTCGTTCACTGTGGCTTTTCTTATCAACGCCCTAGACAACCATTCCCTGTGTCTTTTGCTCACATAACCAAGTGCTTGACATGCTGTAACATTAATGATTTTTCCTCATTTAAGTGCCGGTTTCAGTTCATCCTGACTTTTCCCTCGTCGTAATTTCCGACTGTTGCTGCTGCTGCATCGTGAAATAGATAGAATTCAGTTGATGTTCGATCTTAGGACACTAGCTCAGGCTGGGGGCCCTCTTTTTGACTCTTCCCCCCAGCTCTTTCTCAGGCAAGTTACGGTAGGTTTATAGGCTTAGTACTGCAGGCACTAAACAGCTGTACCTGCCTCGTCCACCTTGCAGTAACTTCGACTTAGCCTTGAGAAGGTACCACGCAAGAGGTACCTTTTACTCCTGCCCTCAGGTACCTCACCTCCACTAACCAGACCAACATGGAAGACAAGACAGGACAAGACTGCTGACTTCACATTTTACGCCAGGTCAGGGCTCCGCTCTATCCTCCCCTTCCCTCACCTCACCTCACTACTACCTTTCAGTTAACACATAACATATTCTCTCTCCCTCGCCAGACGTGGAAAGAGCTCACAAATAGCACCATCACTCTTTCCATCTTCCCCCCTTCCCCTGCCCCCTCCCCTCGAGCCGTTTATTGCCCCAGCATCTTCGATACGATACCCATTTTCTCTTTTCCCGTCTCTTTCGAATCTCGCATCGCATCGCATCTTTGTAT
>QGDY01000301.1:0-11195 GCA_004367095.1 Fusarium nanum | reverse complement strand
TTTTATTTTCTCTTTCATTCTCATCTCCATCTTGTTCTCTATCAGGGAATATCTTCTGTCTCATTTCTTCGTCTTTCTACTACACAGTAGTCAACATAGCGCATGACCAGAGTCTCGCTCACATTGGCGTTGAAAGCCATGACAAGGCCACCGCGTCTGATGGCCCTGAACACCTAGAAGATACCATCACCAACACCGAGTTTAGTTATGGCAACAATGATTTCGCTGGTATTATTCGATCACCCTATGTCTTCGGTGCCGCCCTCCTGGCCTCCTTTGGTGGCTTCTCCTTCGATTACGATTAGGGTGTCATCTCCATCATCCTTACGATGCCCCAGTTTCAGGATAGTTTCCCCGAGATCTCACCGGGACATGCTCGCTATGGCTTCAACACCGGTTTCATGACTGGCATGCTTGAGTTCGGCGCCTTCGTTGGTTGCCTATTCTTCCCTCTTCTTGCCGATCGATATTCCCGCAAGTATGGCCTTGCTGTAGCTACAGCCTTCTTCTGCGTTGGTGCTATCATCCAGACTGCTGCACATAACTATGGCACTCTTGTAGCTGGACGCACTATTGGTGGTGTCGGGGTCGGTACCCTCGCCATGGGCGCTCCCTTGTACATCTCCGAGATCGCACCTCCCAACTTGCGAGGTTCTCTACTTGTCCTCGAGGCCATCTCTATCGTTATTGGCGCCATCGTTGCCTACTGGATCACTTATGGCTGCCGCGACATCTCTAATCACTGGGCTTTCAGACTCCCTTTCCTGTTGCAAATGGCCCCTGCTTTATTAGTTGGCATCGGCATTCAGTTTTTCCCATTCTCACCTAGATGGCTCGCTATGCGTCATCGTAACGAAGAAGCCCTGCATTCATTTGAGAAGCTTCGCCGTTTGCCTGGAACCGACGACCGTATCCAAGCTGAGTGGAAGGGCATTGTCCGCGAAGCTGAGGTTCATGAGATGCTGCTGGACCGTGATCATGACGCTAACAAGAACCCCGTTATTCTCGAGTTCCAGCAGTGGGGCGACCTTTTCAAGCCCAAGTACATCCGACGCACTACTGCGGCACTCGCCATACCTTTCTTCCAGCAGTTCTCAGGCATCAACGCTTTCGTCTGCTACGCACCCATTTTCCTTGCTGCACTCAGCCAGGACTACGAGATGTCTCTTATTCTCAGCGGTATGGTCAACATCTGCCAGTTCGTTGCTGGTATTTCTATTTTTCTCTTCCTTGATAAGATCGGACGTCGCAAACTTTCTATCTTCGGAGATATTGCTATGGGTATCCCTCACATGATCATGGCCGGTATTGTGAGCAAGTACAACGACAAGTGGGTTGAGAACCCTGGCATGGGCTGGTTTGGTGTGGCCCTTATCTGTAAGCATCTCCGCTTCCCTAACCATTGTCGTTTCTTCTAACTCTTTCCAGATAGCTACGTTCTTGCATATGCCTCATCTTACGGTCCCCTCGCTTGGACTCTCCCCGGGGAGGTATTCCCCAGTTCTAAGCGAGCAAAAGGTGTGGGTGCTACCACGGCTATGGTTTGGTTGGCTAATTTTATCATTGGCGTCATTGTTCCTGAGATGGCGAACGACAGACCAAATCCTAAGATGAACCGACTGATAACAAGCATGGCAAAGTTGACACTCTCGCATTGAATGATAGCACCAGCAATCATGATGATGCTACCAACAGTGATGCCCCACCGTCGGCCGAATCTGTCTGCAACCCAAGGGGCAATAGGTGTGGAACAAATACTTCCAAGTGCCATCCATGATGGCGCTCATAAGTTCGAGCTGAGAGCCTCGAGGGTTGTCAAAGAAGTCGTCCCAGTAGGATACAGTCTGCAACGAATTCATCATACTTTCATTGTACCCAGATGTCGCATAGGACACAACACATGCTGGGAAGAGGAGAAAGTAGAGTCATTGTCGAGCTGCGGACTTGTACCGACTTAGAGACTCTTTCGAGGGTTCAAAAATTCACGAAGTTGGTGGCTTGAGTCTGCGATTCCATGCTAGCGAGCTTGCTTTGAGAGCAAGTCTTACTTCGTCGCCGCAAGACGGTTTCGAACATAGTCGGAATGAGAGGGAAAGTAATGGTAGATACAGAAGAGGCAGGATCATCCCAGGCAGGGTATCACTGTATATACATTTTTGTCTAGTTTGAACCTGGGAATAAAGGTCTCGGTTTTACCTCTTAGCCTAGACAGCCTCGAGAGAACTTGGTCAGTATAGGCCTATGACCGTCACATTATAAAGTCAATTTCAAGGCCAAGCCATCTATATTATTACTTTACAAGAGAGAGAAAGGAAAGAGTAAACATATCCGACCACTTATGCCCTTATATGTTCTAGTAGTACACTCAAACTATTATATCCACCCTTTGCAGTATTATACAACCCAGCCCTATTAATAGTAAGTTAGATGCCAAAGTACCTTCCAAGTGTTAGTAGTAGTTGAGGATAAGCAACTTACGAAAGTAGTTATATCCGCTTCTATAAAGGTTGTAATATCATAATTGATATTAGCTCTGTTTCATAGACAAGTATAAAGATTAGTACATAAACAAAAGTTATTCCACCGGTTATTTCGGCGTACCTGTCGCAGTAGTCAAGTGACAATGCAATTGTGGCAAGATCTTTGCGGCCACTTGGGTTGTCCTTCAGTGTCAATTTTAACACATGATAGAATAGATTGACATCTAAACACTTTGAGTTTGTGTACCTTGAGCATAAGAAGCTCAAGGCATGCTTGAGCAAGCCATCGGTTGGCAGGTTTTCCAGATACTCCTCTTGGCATGATACCTTGTCCGTATCAGAAGTTCCTTCAATCCACGATGGGTCAAAGTAAGTCTCCCCGTCTTTAGCGATTTCCCAGACGAGAAGTCCGTATGAGAAAGATTCACATTGGACTAACTGGTCTGACGATATCTGTCCGTCTCGGTCACGAACTTCAGGTGCGCTGTAGAGAGCCACTGCAGGATATGAGGTCTGACGTCGTGATGATAATCCAAATACGGAGTTGGTAAAGTTTGAAACCTTTGCGATCCAGGATCCGTCATTGTTTGGATGGGGAAAGACGAGAGTGTTGTCGAGGTTAATATCACCATGTGCCATGTCTGCAACATGGAGAGCATACAATCCGGATGCGATGTCAATAGCGAAGTTGCGTTTCTGAGTCAGGAATATCCCTGTGTTATGTTGGAAGAAGTCCCGAACGGTCCCTTGTTCAGCATAGAAGGTAGAGAAAGTCGGAATTTGGTCCTCGCCCCAGTCCCACTGTCCGACGCCAATGTCGTTGTCATGACAGCGCAGAATGATACTACTTATCACTCTGATCTCTTCAATCGCGACCTCGTCGTCCCCAGTAAGCCTTCTTGCCTTCTTTTTCATAGCGTATAGAGCCTTATTGTGTCGATACAATGATGCTTCTGACATACCCTCTCTGGCGATGTGTTCCATGTGAGAAGGTTGGTCGGTTTGTAGATGCAAGTCATATTCAAGTACTCTGTCCGACAATGCTTTTGATTCTGAAAAGTCATTTCTTGGCCAGCCTGTAAAGTTACAAGGCATGAGGCACTTGGTATATCGTTTAACAAAGGCATAGGAAGAGTTTCAGTAAAGAAAAGGATAAGAGGCACTGTTACAAACCATCTAAGAAATCAAGGATAAGAAGAGGTATTGCAATTGATTCAGGTAGAAGTATATTTGAGGGAACTCGAGTCACCTCATTCACTTATGTGCCTGACATAATCAACTTCCAATACAAGGGAGCTAGGTACAGACGTATCATAGCATACCTGGAATTAGCCTCCGAAAGATTTCGGAAGCAAAACATAATCTCAGGCAGTCTAATAACAGAGAAACATTAATGTACAGAAAAGGTCGGTCTGTGATATTTTTGCAAGAGTCATGTTTTATCACACAATGGCTGAGACCCATCTAATACAGCACATAGCGAATCGTGTTCAAATCGTGTTAGATATAAATTTGTTCAGAACTGTATAAAGTAGTGTGTAATAGCTGCTATCTTGCATAATGCATAACTAACAGAGACCTACTATCCTTGTGTACTTCGCATATACTTGAAGCAGTTACTGAATGGTCTGAAAGAGACTGTGATTATTAATCAATCCTAAACTTGTCTTAGACCATGGATTAAATTGAGCCAAGCTCGTTATCGATTGTCTTTGCAGCTAAGGTTATGTATGCCTGCTGAATCCAGAACACTCGACAGGTGAGACTGGATGAGTGTCCTTTTCAGAGATTGGTGAGAACAACGAGACATTATGACGTTGACGATGTTAAGGTCTGAGGGATCGATGGTATGCAAAGGTAAGACTTTTCGAAGGGAATAACGTCGGGCAGGCAATTTTCTTCATATCTGTGGGGCGATTATCTTTGGTCTAAAATGTAAGTTAATAAAATTTTGAAGATGAACAGCCTAGCCTCTTTGGTATCAAGAACTTTCTAAGGTGACAAGTACTGGAACGCTAAGAAATAACAATAAGCACATTGTTAAAGCGACAGCCGACCGGCAATGTTGCCCTTCTGCGAGATGGAAGCCACCATTCCTTCACCTAATTAACCTACCCTGGCAGGCAACTTCGGCAATAAGGATGCCTGACTCCGCGGTCACAGACGACTACGTGGACGGATGTTGATGGAGGATTTTATAAACGGCTTCCCCGGCAGGCAAAGGGAAAAACAATGAGGAGTAGTCCGTGATGAACCGTTTCCAAGTTGTTGTCTTTTCACGCCTGTATACCTTGATTACTGCTACAGGATCTATAATGTCAATGGTCTCGATTTTCAATAAAAGTAGAAAGGAAAAAAAATGACATTGGCAGTTCGTTATGCGTTTAGATATCGTGTCCATTATCGCTTAGCTCAGCGAGAGCTGGTAAACGAAGACGAAATGGCAACTATGCGACCTCTCGAAGCTGCATCCACTCTAGGAGAGTCTGAGTATTGTAATCAGTTCTGGGTTGTCTTGCATCGCGATATACACAATCGACGTTCTGTGTTGTGCATAGCCCACATTCTGGCTGAGCAGCATCGCAACGCATCTTACGCATACGACAGTTGACGCCTGCTTGTACGACCCGCCGGCGATCGGGAAATTGGGAGGTCCGGGGATTCCCCCAAGTTCGCCCAATGATAGCGTTGATTCCAAGCAAAGGTGGTGAACAGAGGCAGTATCCCAATTTAGTCTAGCTGACTTACCCTGTATTACCTTAAAATTCCAAGAGACCAGCTCCCTGGGCTCAGCCATTTGGATATGAAATGAACTATTTTATATGTCTCGTTCTTTATAACGATAGATAGCACAGTAGATTACTAATAAGGGACGGTTTGTTTGTTTGTAAACGTTCAGCTGATGAAATGTGCCACAAACGTGGGCGGAAAATGACAATAGCAACAAACCGTCACAAAAGGCGAGATTCAATCCCAGCGACCCCAAGGTCAAAACAAATGTGAGATTCTCGGTTGGTAGAACGTAGGAAAAGTCATCTCCTTGTATTAAAAAAAAAAAAAAAAACCCCAAGAAACCAAGGTGAACTCAACAGCTGTAGCATATGGTAAGCAGCAGCTTGCATGCCGAAAGGCTATTGGCCTGATAAGATAAGCCTAGAATGGGAATAGCCGCGGATGAGGACCGTGAAAGTGGAGATGTTATCCGCAAGGAATTTTCCTGCCACCGGGTTTAGCAGCATAAGCTACTCAATCAGACGCTATACCCTACGATGCTGCGAGGAAAAGAGGACGTACCAAACAGAGTTTGAAGTCGACGATATTGGTTAGACTGCACTATTTCAATCATACCGTATCAGATGAGCATCTTGCTACTAGAATGTGGTAAGCTATCAGAGTCACAGCTACGTCTGCTAACTGCAAGGTGCAGCGAAGAATAAACTGAGTTCTGTATTCCGATTGGTATCAACCTAAACAAGTGCTTCCATGCCTTCTACAGGAAAGCTTACCTGTGACAAGCATTCCATTGAGCCAATCGCGGGGATAACAAAAACCAGGGCGCAAAGCTTGTGACGTTCGGCTGTTAAATAGATACATCTAAAAAGGTGATAATATAGATTTATCACATGTATCTGGCTAACGGCTGAAGGTGATCTGATCGCCGGACCCACGGGTAGATCCTAGCGTCCAATTTCGCTTACGCAGGAACAGCTCCAGAACATCTGACAATTCCAACGCTATTGCCAATAATTCAGTGACTATCGAGTCTAGACCGTAGCAATGCCGCAAAAGAAAACTCACCAACAGCATAAGCTTTAAGGAATAATGCGGCATTCGCGGGAACGACCGATGAGCTGCTGGAAATAGGAAATATTTCCACTAGTGTCAACGCTATTGACGTCTCACCAGCAGGAACCATGTCACCGACTCTGAAAGCTGAGAAGCAAACAAGGCTTTCGGAAATTAGGAATTAAGCAAAAGCTGAACTTTCATGGAAGCTAAAAGGGCGTTACTGTTCACGTAGAAGACCGATTGTTGCCAGCATTAACACTCATTCTTGCGCAGTCGCTCTTTTCAGTACATTCATTTGTTGCCAGTCACTCTTTTGCAATGCTCCTTCAGAAGGTCTTGTTGGCTGCTGTAGCGGCTGGCACAGCCTATGCTAGTCCTTGTAAGCCGGTTACTGCCAGAACATCTGGGTCTGCATCTGCCGTGACATCCTCTACCGATGCAACCAAGGAAACCAATACCGTTACATCTGGTATTGAGCTGCCGATCTACTCTGTGTCGACTGCGCTCGAGTCTGATACATCTGACGCAGTGACCAGTGTTGGCTCTGCTTCCACTGTAGAGAGCCTCGTGTCGGTTACGCAGACTGCTGATGCTGGAGCCCCCAACACCGACACCGCAACGTCGGAGACCAACTTAGTCGACACCACGACTACCGGCTCTGCAAGCACCATTGCTACTGGCATTACCACTGATGCTCTCACTGGTGACTCTACTACGGACTATGGCGTCACAGAAATGACCCAACCAACAAGTGAACTGGCTACAGCTGTCACAACCGAGGCCACCGGCTCCTTGACTGAAACGACGCAGCCTACAACGGAGCCAGCCACCACAGTCACCACAGACCTCACCAGTTCCGTTACTGACGTCTCCACGACCGAGTATACTATCACCGAAGGTGCAACAACCACCGCCGACTTCTGCGCTGAGCATATGGATGTCATCTCAGATCTGGCCTTTGACCAGACTGCTTCACCTTTCTGCGTAAGCTATTTGTCCATGTCGACGCATACCGTGTAGGTCTCCCCCACTCACTCTGCTCTCTTCAAGCGTTTGCTCACAGTTACTTCACAGAACTGAGTATGAGACCACGGATCCTACAAACGTGTACCAAGTCGATCTAACCACCGTTACGGCTGATGCTCTTACCCGCGTTGAAACCGGATACGATGGTGTCACTGTGCTCTCAACATACTTCACGACCACAACCGAGGTAAGCATGTTTCACCTCCTCCATACTATATGTACTAATGCTTGTTGTGATAGTGGTCAAAGGCTACTGTTACCTCCACGCGATCCGTCGAGACAATCACCTGCCTTTCTTCGGCCTACTCCTACACGACCCCTGTGCCTACCTTCGACAGCGGTAATGGTACACCTGCCAAGCGAGGCGGAGGCAATGTCGATATTCCTCTGGGATTGCCACGCGACTGGACTAAAGCCCAAACGTCTGATATCTGCTCCTGTCTCGACTTTGAGGCACCTACAACCACGACAGTCATTACCCAGACGGTTGAGCCTACAACCCTCATCACAGCTTCCACTGATGTTGTCACTCCCATTGAAGAATAGTATGCAACAAACCACCCTCGGCTCGTTGTCAACCAGAGACTAACATATAATAGTACCGATATCATTACAACTACATCAGTTCAGGTCGTAACTTCAACAGTGACCGAGAAGAGAACCAGTACAACGACAGGTTGGGTCGTTGAGACTACCTTCGCTGACAACGACGACATCTACTACCGTCGCTTCAATTGCCCCTTCAACGCCGATGTATACGACGACGGATTCACTACCAATTACTTCAAAGGCAGAAATCCTCTGTCATCGGGCTATATGCAATCGCTCGAGTTCAGTACATGCACTACCATGAACCTGCCTGGCAGCGGGACGTTTGACTCCTCTCAAGCAGCACTTGTTGTCAACGCGTATTTCTACGCCAAAGAAACAGGAACCTATACATTCAATGTTCCCGATTCTATCGACAACTGGGGCTATCTCTGGCTTGGTGACGCGGCGTATTCTCGGAACCATGGAGCCTGGAGTATTCAGGGAACCAGAACAGGACAGAACTCAGCTCTTTGGAGGGGAGGATCTTTCCCTATCGCGTTGAGGAAGGGTGATGCTATTCCTTTTACTTACCTCTGGGCTAATGGTGGTGGCTGTGCTGGAAACAGTCTGAATGTCCGTACTCCTAGTGGAGTCGTTGTTCCAGGTATGAAGGGCTCGACTGTAAAGGCTTGCAATGCTGGCCAGTTCGCTTGAGTATAACCTTTTTTACTTCTTAGTACTACTTTTACACTGTAATTTATTTGAGTTGTATCCGCCATTTCTCTGTTCGCCAAAAGCTGCTCAAATAAAGTCGTCACTAGTCTGTGCCAAGTTTGCGGGGTGATATTCTGGAGACTTTACCCCTCAATTCGACGTGCCTTCGTGACGGAAATTTTCGGTGAGATACCATGCCGGCTTCGGGGTTAATCCGAAAATACCGAGCAACGATTCCGTCGACATCACTTTCGACCGCCAAGTAAGACTACAGCAACGTCGTTGAGCGATCATTACATTGTTCTTACGTTACTTGTTACCCCGGCTACCTGCTCATTCTTGTATATGCCATCCGTCACACCCAGGCTACAACATTACTTCAACGCCAAGATGGAGGTTCCCGAGTCCAGTAGCCTGAGCCACACCTATGAGACCGATGGTGTTAAGGGCATGGCAACACCAAGCCCCTTGGACGCACAAGTTGCACCATCTATCAACACTGCCCCCGATCGTACCAACTTTATTGCTCGTGATATCGTACACGAGATATGGAACGGTCTTTCGCTACCTCTCAGCGCCCTCACATCTCTGGAACTTCCCGGCGATGACGGGAAGCCAGCTCTTCCTTCGTCCTACAAGATCGGATCGCTAGCGCAAGGCACCATAGCCCTTTCGGGATTATTGGCAGCTCTTGTCCACTCTCTACGCAATCAAGGTCCCGTGCCAAAGGTCACTGTGCCTCGAAAGCACTCCGTCATTGAGTTCAAGTCCGAGAGGCTTTACATGCTTGACGGAAAGGCTGCACCAACTACTCGGGGTGTTGTCGGAGGGCTACATAAGACTTCGGATGGGCATGTTCGTATTCATGACTCTTTTCCTAACCATCGGTATGGAACGTTGGAGCTATTAGGTTTGCCTACCACTGCCAGTCGTGACGACGTGACCAAGAAAACACAAGACTGGGCGAGCATTGATCTGGAATCTGTCGGCCTAGGTTGTCGCTTGGCAATTTACGCTCTCAGGTCGTACAAACAATGGGACATGCTGCCTCAATCCAGAGATATCGATGATTTCCCTATCTCTCTGACGAGAATTGCCCCAGGACCTGTTGGCCTGTCTCCTCGTCTTACACCAGGCAACGGCAAATGCCTTCGAGGTCTACGAGTCGTGGAGATGAGTCGAGTTATCGCCGCACCTGTGGCAGGCAGAACCTTGGCCGCTCACGGCGCTGATGTTATCTGGGTGACGTCTCCCAGCCTTCCAGATCTGCCAAATACAGATCCCGATCTCGCTCGGGGTAAGCGCACAGTTCATATCGATATCAATGATGTTGAGGATCACCAGAAGTTGCGACAACTTATCAAATCATGTGATGTGTTCATCCAGGGTTTCCGTCCTGGTAGTCTAGCAGCCAAAGGATTCGGCCCGGATGAGGTGGCGGCTCTGAACCCAAGTATAGTCTACGCCTGCTTGTCGGCATTCGGTCCAAAGGGACCTTGGTCAGGGAGGCGTGGTTATGACTCTCTTGTGCAAACATGCTCAGGCATGAACGTTTCCGAGGCTGAGCATTACGGCGCTGGCGAAGCCGCTCGACCAACACCGTGTCAAGCGCTAGACCATGCTTCAGGCTATCTACTTGCCTCAGGTGTCTTGGCAGCTCTGCACCGACAGTCTGTTCAAGGAGGATCTTACCGTGTCGATGTGTCACTGGCTGGAACGATGAAGTATCTGCGCAGCATGGGCCAGTACCCCGGAAAGTCAGGGTTTGAAGTTGGCGACTACGAGAAGCCTTCCGACGTGGAGGAGTATTTGGAGACACGACAAACTGGTTTCGGAGAAATGAAAGCTATTAAGCACAGCGTAAGTGTAGAGAGGGCTGAGCCATCGTGGGATATTATGCCAAAGCCTCTTGGTAGTGATAAGGCTCAATGGTTGTAGATTAGGCAGACTTCTTTAGTGGTCTGCACCTAATGGAATTCCGGGCACGCGCTTGGAAAAACATCAGGAATACCTGAGACATCAAAGGAGATGGTGCTATGGCATTGAGAGAACCAGGTCTCTGCGGTCGCAAGTAACACTGTAGCCTACTAGGCTTAGTCTAGCCAACGCCCAGCAGGAGTCACGCTCCATGAAGTGTTTCTAAGTAGCCTGGGGTATGCCCATAGGCGAGAGCCTCGACCTTGAGACCATGATGAAGCATTGTAATGAAAGTTGTCCGTGGTTAGCCTTCTTAACAAGTGTTCGTCTTGACATCCCTGGGGGTACTGCAAGCCCACCTAACGCGATAGCAATTCTGTAAAGGATAAGTAGATCGCGTCTTAACCTTCACTTACATAGGTTTTCATTATAAACATTAAGTCTTAATATAGATCTTATACATAATTCTTACTACAAATATCAGGATTTTATATCATCATCAGTTTCAATTTGCAATAATGAATATAGTATAAATATTCTTAAAGCAATAGGAGGGTGCAATAACTATCACCAAGGTATTAAACCTTCTGTTGGATTCTAACGGGTACCTCGCGTCCTTTATTTGTAAGGTTTGTTTCAGATTCTACATTCAGATACCTCTGACACTTAGGAAACAAACATCTCTTCGTCAAAGTCAACCTTGTCCTCGTCAAGATTAAATTTGTCATAGTTCCGTCT
>QGDY01000297.1:0-42670 GCA_004367095.1 Fusarium nanum | reverse complement strand
ATGCTAAAGCGCAAGATGTCAAGAATCTGACTCAACAAGCGATACTGTCCTCCTTAATGATCATTGATGTTCAAGTTGGCTTTTCTGACACAAATTGGGTATTGTCATGCGAGTAAAGAAAGACGACAACTTGACTTGGGGGTACTTTGGTGTTCATTCTTGGCCGTAGTACGTACCTACGGTCCAGTCGCAAGACGAGGTACTTCCATCCACACATATCTTGGCTATGACTTGAGGTATCTGTGCTTCTTTGGACGTGTAACACGGTCACCGGTCGAGAATTCGTCAAAATTTCTCGTATGTCTCCTCTAGATGAACACTCCTAAATGCAACCAATTCAATGGAATGCAGAGTGCATTAATTTCCATGACTTTAGACAGTGAACCCAGTAATCGAACATTCATTCCGAGCCAGAGCGCAAAGAGACGACATGACCACTGAGCCATCTGGGAAAGAATGAGAGCAAGTACCTCGAAGTACACGGTACCTCGACGACACCTCAATGTCGATGGCTTCTACGAAGCACCATACGACAATTGCAATAGGGCATGCAAATAAAAAGATATAAATCAGCAAAAAATGAGGCCGAAGCCTCCGACCACCGTTATTTCACCAACTCCGCTGTCATGGCCGTCCCTCAGAAGCGGTTCCTGCCGAACCCAGCGATCTTAGCACCGAGCGAGCATGAAAGCTCCTAAGATGTCGCTCTACAGTATAATCTCATCATTGGGTATACTGAAAGCTGTCTATTATTTCTCTTTTATACCTGGTCTGTTCTGGTACATTGTGGAAGGAAAGGAAAGCGAGGAAAGCGTCCTGGTGATGGTGATGCCTTCCCTTTATATCGAACTGGTAGCCCCACCCGATTGCCCAAAATGGCAATGGGTACCAAGCACTTAAGCCGTAGTGTGGAGGTGGGGCGCTAACTTACTTACACCCATTCATGGATGCCTTTGTAGTCCTCATTCAAGGTTTGAGGATAGAAGAAGGGTATAATTCCAAGAAGACAAATTATATGAGCAATGTGTTCAAATTAGCATTACCCAAAGTCTACTCATATTGTGACTCACCTGATCAACAAGCTCTTCCAGAGCTTGGGGTGGGCCAAACTCTCACTGCACCACATATAAATAACAACTCCAAGTCCAACTCAGCAGAAAAATCTTTCTCTCTTCATCAAATGCGGTTCCTGCACGAACCTAGCGTCGCTACAAATACGATATGGCTCATTATATTGGGGAACGGGGGATTAGAACGGTGATGATGACCTAGTCCTCCAGTACACACGCACAAGAGTTAGTTAAGTCGTCTTTTGTGGGAGGACTAGAGAGACTGAGTTCTACAAATAAGTCATTGGATTCTCTATTCAAGGTGATTAAAGGAAATTGCCGGTTTAAAGCTGGCGCGAAGTCGGGTCAGCTATATCTTTCTTATTCGTCTTCATTCTGGTTCTTATGTTGTTCACCCTTGTCGCGTTCCTAGGTCGCAGATGTAAGTCCCCACTAGTAGTTGAGGCTCTGGTGATTGATCGCCCTGTGAAAGGCGCACGGTGGAGATTTGACGGAAGGGGACTAGATAGAAATCAATATATTTGAAGAAGCCGGTCGCTAGAGAATGTTTCAGGTTGAGTTGTAGCTTATTGCTGAAGCTCTTGAAATTCAAGTGTCGGCAATTGGAGAAAGATGGATCTCCCGTGTTGTACCATACTAGCATATGCGGGAAATATGGCAAATGAGCCATTGCCATGGGGGAAATCATTTGAAGTACGCGCAGCTTCAGGTATAAAATCATGTTTATCAATCAAGCAAGATTTACCACTGGTTTATGGAGCACAAGATCTTGACTGTGAACCTGTAGCGATACGTTGGTGGTCTGGGTCGATTGAAGCCATCGTGTGATTATATAATACGCACCGCCACATGTGGCGCCAAGCTAGAGTCGCATTTCTCGATGGAAGCTTCGCGACAGTGGAGTGGCTGACGGTTACCTCATTCCTCCATTCTTCAAGACCGCGACTTCACACTTGACATACTCCCTACAAACGTATTATTTTCAATTGCACATTTTCTCGATATTTTTCGCGTGGATACAAAGAAAACACTTACCCGCGATGTCGGTTCTCCTGGAGACCAGCTCTGGCGATATTGTTATCGACCTCTTGGTCGATCATGCGCCAAAGCTATGCGAAAACTTTCTGAAGCTTTGCAAGGTCAAATACTACAACTTCTCTCCCGTCCACTCCGTCCAGAAGAACTTCTCCTTCCAAACTGGCGACCCACTCGGCCCTCTCTCGAAAGACTCTGATGGAGGCTCCTCGATATGGGGTCACGTATCCGGCGACCCGTCGCAACGAACCTTCCCAGCCTTTTTCCACCCCAAGTTGAAACACTTGGAGAAGGGAACAGTCAGTATGGCTACGGCGCCCCTCCAGTCCGACCCTGATGTTCGCGTTGCGGGCTCACAGTTCATCATTACACTGGGCGAGGATACGGACTTCCTGAACGGAAAGGCAGCGATCTTCGGAAAGGTGGTCGAAGGCTTTGAGGTGTTGGACAAGATCAACGAGGCGATCGTAGATGAGAAGGGTCACCCGCTTATCGACATTCGTATTAAGCACACCGTCATTCTCGACGATCCGTACGCCGACCCGCCCGGCTTAAGAGAACCAAGTTCGAGCCCTCCCCCGACCGACCAGCAATTGAAGACCGTTCGAATCGCGGATGAGGCAGCGCTACACGCAGACGACAATGTAGATGAAGAGGAGTTGGAGAGAAGGCGTCGTAATC
This sequence comes from Fusarium nanum, assembly GCA_004367095.1. NCBI lineage: Eukaryota > Fungi > Ascomycota > Sordariomycetes > Hypocreales > Nectriaceae > Fusarium > Fusarium nanum. The sequence goes on along the minus strand of QGDY01000297.1, from coordinate 39,884 downwards.
GGGAGGCTCAGGCGCAAGCTCTCACTCTGGAAATGATGGGAGATTTGCCGTTTGCCGAAGTCAAGCCTCCTGAGAACGTCTTGTTCGTCTGCAAGCTGAACCCTGTGACCGGAGACGAAGATTTGGAACTTATCTTTGGTCGATTTGGCAAGATCTTGAGTTGTGAAGTCATTCGAGACGCAAAGACGGGCGACAGCTTACAATATGCATTCATCGAGTACGAAGATAAGGCATCCTGCGAAGCCGCCTACTTCAAGATGCAGGGAGTTCTGATTGACGATCGACGCATTCATGTGGATTTCTCTCAGAGTGTCAGCAAACTCAGCGATGTCTGGCGAAAGGATGCCAACAACAAACGCAGGACGAATGCAGGCCGAGGCGGCTGGGGAGGTGTTGACGAGCTTGAGAAGCGTCGCCAGTACCGCAATGAGGGCGAAAAGGTCACAGGTGGTAACTACAAGATGGTTTACGAAGATGAGATGAAGGACAAATTAGGTCGGGACGGACCCAAGCAGGATAAGGAGGATGGACCACCGCCGAGACCACAAGGTGACGGAGGACCATCACGCCGACGAAGTAGGAGTCGAAGTCCACGACCCAGAGACCGAAGTCGGGATCGTCACCACAAGCCAAAAGACGATCGTCGAGGCGATAGAAGAGATAGGGACCGTCACGATCAAGATAGAAACCGATATCGGGACCGCGATCATCGAGACCGAGGCAGAGAAAGGGATCGATACGGTCGGGATGACTATGACCGTAGGCCCAGAAGATAAGGGATGCGGTGGATTGCGAAACGGAATACAGCAGTACAACGCCCACAGAAGTGGCACTGCCCAGCGTAAAACTTTTGACGGCAAGCATTCCGACTTCTTATGGTCTGGATGCGCCAACTAATATCATATACACCGCATTGTGTGGCATTACACGAACATGGAATATCCTGACAACACGAGTCTGACAGTTGCTGCCATCAAGGCGAGTCTCCTGAATTCTTTCTTTACTTTGTGATATGTGAGCACCAAAATTCCCTTCATCTCACCTACGGTCCTTCAACGGAAGATCTATTTACTCCTACAAGCAACGGGAGACAATGTGGACTGTTCAGCCGAGCCCCCACTGAGTACATTTGCTCATGAGCGACGTTTCCGGACTATCTGACCGACAAGCACTCACGGCGGAGAGGATCTGCCTCCCGCTGTTGAGCGACCACAAGTGTCGTTCTGGATGAGATCTCCAGGGCCCTCCATCTCTAGACTGCCATGGCATCGCTTGCCGGCGGCATCCCTACTGTTTCCCCAATGCTTCAGATGTTGTCATACATGACAGCTCTCTTTCGAGACGTTCAACAGATCACGGTTGTTGCGGAGTAATCCACTCTCGTCAACAGGGACCAGATATTGCAAGCTAGCACGCCACAGCATGTTTGGCTTTACGTCCGAATAATTATTTTGTACGAGCTAGCTGGAGAGCTGGTTGTTCGAGCACAGAAGGCTGTAACTAATGTCTATACATGGTTCAGAAACCCGTCATGCTCGGCTACGGTTACTGCTCCTGTTCTGTCACCAGAGACATCGGCGGACACAACTTCAAGGTCGACTGTGCAAGGCACCCGGGGGGTGAAACCGCCATGTTTTTCACCACATCGAAGTCTAATGTACGGCCCCGCGCATGGCGTGATGCGGTCGAGCTTGGGATAATCGATAGGCGTCAAGCCCTAAGCCTTGTCACCTGAGCTGTCTCAATCGGCAACGATTCTCTAGATGAGTCTGGGCTGAGAGACGGGGCTGATGACAAGGGTATGTCGATGGATATCAGTTCTCACGTTTCAGATCGCTTGGGTTCGGCACTGGTATCGATAGGCAAGAGCAATTGGTCATGCTACACCAGAGTGTATTCCGATATCTTCAATCTCACGAATTACGGGCTTCGAACACCGATGGCCGGGCTAGAAGCAATGTTGTTTCTGACAGTTGCATCATTGTACCTTCGGTGATACCTGCCTCTAAGATTGACTCGCTACGTTCAAGTAGCAAGGAGTTGGGGCTTGTTTGGTCAACCTGAATTCGGTCTATGTGGTGACGCCGACGCTATTGCCACAAGCATGGTCACTTTGAGGCTAGAGCCCCCAAGATGTACGACTACGAAGCTCCGAAGACCCTGTCGACGATTTCCAGTGCATGGCGTCAGCTTTGACTGCGATTTCAGTCGAACGGGCGGCGACATTGAATCTATCAAGACCGAGTGGCCTGGTGATGTTCCTTTTGTGGATAAAGAAACGGTTTCAGAACCTTCTTTTGCATGTGTGTTAACCCCCGGATCTTCAAATCGAGCTCCCCTGCGGATCGTTACAGATCTTTTCATGCTATCACGGGCATAGTGCCCTAGCTGAAAAGCGTTTCGGTCATCCATGTCCTTTGCCTGTGATTCTAGGCGTCACAAGAGACTCTCAGGGTGAGACCCCTGGACCTCTCAACCAATTGCGTGCGCTTATATGCAACACCAACGGGAGCCTGCATCTACAAGCGTCACATCCTTTAATGACAGTTCGGCCGCCAGCATGTCTATTCGGGATGTACACTGAAAGAATCTTCCGCCTGGATTCTGCGCTTGCTGTACCATCAAGGACCGTCTCCCCTTAACTGGGGACGGAGTGTTTTCTCACATGTTGTGGGGTAACGGTATGAGCACGAGGCAAAAACGGAGGGAAAAGAGGAGCGAGCCTGCTTGACTAGGCTAGTCTTCTCGCTGTATGCAGCCGGGAAGAGAAGATGGAGGTTCAATACGATAACTGGTTGATCCTGGACGCGAGAGGGCTTGCCATGGAACCAATTGAAACAAGCCCGACTCAAAAGGACGGGCTTCTTGGTTCAGCTATGCAATGAAACATATCTCGAATTATATCTGAGTTGTCTCGTCAAGTCAAATCAAAGATTTCTTCGCACAGAACGAGTCCTGAGGTCGAACTATCGCCAAGCTACATTGCATTGTTTTCTCTAGGGAATGGGTCTAATTGTTTGCACATCGCGTACCTGAACGACGCCATTCAAGCCAAAGCATGTTCTAGAAGAGAAAGTTTGGGACGCTCGCTTGGCGGAAAGCCTGCTTTAGGACTCTCAGTTGAATGCCTGCAAGACATACAGATATGGTTTGACGCCATGCGAGCGGGTAGTAAGCAATATCCTCTCATCTAGTTAGCGATGTCTTGCGTCCAACGATCGGTTCGCGTGTGGCGCTTTTACCGAAAATCTGCTTATCGACGAGCCGTCAGGGATTTGTTTCTTCTTGGACGCATCTTAGCGGAGTGTTGCTCCTATCGGCTTACATGGCGTCTGCGACATGTACCAATATCCTTCTGCAATAATCATTCTTGGCCGTTTTCAATACGGGCAGCCGGGTGCTTTAGTCTGGTTCTATATTTACTCTCGCACCAATTGCACTGTTTAGATGTCATTTAGTGCGGTGAGGGCTCTTCTCTTTGCTTTTTGGTCCTGCATACTGCATTGCTAAGACGCACCAGCAAACGGCGGCTGGGGCCGTCCCGCAGATCTCAAGGGGAATTCTACGGCTCTACTCTGTAGCGTTCTGCATCTTGAGGAATACAGCGGTGTGCTCTTCTCTCAGCCATGACTGTTTGCTGTCCTGGTTATGTACTGTATATCATTATACAGTACTAGCTCTTGACTCTGATTGCATTGCAAACGAAGTGTCTGCACGTCGAGTGGGTCATTGGGGAAGAAAGCCTATTACTACCTGCTGTGAAGCTTGCTCGACATAGAGGGAATTCATTGACCTGCTTTTCATGTCGGTCAATGGGTGGCTCAAAGACTTGAACATCCTTCGAGAGTTGCGTCCAGTCAGTCTCTGCGCCGCGGCCCCGCCTAGAAGTTTGCAAGGATAGCGATAGTATTGGAAGCTTGCTTGGCCACGTTTTGAAGCAGATGTTTGTCTGCTGACGAAACGTTGGTTTTGTAGCTTACCGAGATCGTCGTCGATCTAAGCTTGGATATTGCCGCCCACACCAACAAGGAAGGGCCTGTAAATCCACCACCACCCAGGTACCGGGTTCTGCTGCTTCATCGATGATAAGAACATGGGTTGAATATCCATGTGCAAGACATATTCAGACAAGACATGACAAGTGAATGAGGCCCAGATCTTCGAAGGTGAAGACATCTGTGCTTGGTGTAAGAGACTATGAGTCTTGGACCGAGCTCTGTCGACACGCCTGTTACACAACAAAGATACAAGCAGTGAATTTACAGCATCTCTTGACGAGAGACTTTGCACTATGTCACAGCCGAAGGGAATCCCTGCGCCTCCACTTTGACGAAGGCTGCATGACTAGTCAGTCATGAAGCTTCTCGTCGTTGCATTTGCAGGCCTGGCCCTGCCCATCACGGGTTTGTCTCCTTTGTGGGGTTTACATAACTGCGTTTAAGGAAAATCCGTTTGTTAGTATGCGGCCCTAGGCGGTCTCGCCTTTGCATGTTGTTTGGGTGCTTCCTTTTTCCAAGACAGGAACAAGAGCCGGCTGGCAAACAATGAGCATCACAATGTCGTCTTCTATCTCGGCTTTTGTCATGTTAGCAATTCAAGAGGCACAGCCGACCGAAGTCTCGCTTCAAGTCTTGTGTAGTGTGGCAGAGCAACTGCAACCTCAACTGTATACTTCAAGTGGTCAGGTCTATAAGCTGTGTCTCAACATCTACAAGCCAGGCGTTCCTCGTTCGGTGCTTGTTTTGGATTCGAATTCGTCTTGGTTCACCAACTCAATCTGCATATCTGAATACGATTCTGGGGAAAAGCCTCAAAACGATCGATAGATCTGGGTTTCCCTTTCGGGATGGGAGCCCGTTTGTATCTGCTCGCCATAGTGGGGGAGAGACAATGAACACTCCCACCAAATGATGCAGACACCCTGCAGAAAGCCATTCAGCCCACCCTCGCATAACTGGGATTATCTCAACCATACAATGCTACGTATCGGCCAGGACTTTGAAAAAGGCTTTCAGAACGTCTGGCATCTGTTGTACGAGGGGTCTGTTTTCATCATACAGGAATGGGTCACCGGAGTACCTCGATCAACACTCTCTGGTGGACCTGTGTGCTGCAAACAATTAGGGCCGTTTATTGGAGGAAGGCATGTAGTAGCTATGCTTGGGCAACAAACGACATACAAGTGGCCAGGCCAGGTATAAGTCAGTAGTACCGACTATAACAAGATGCCACGACTGCAGATATCTTGGTCTTTGGATCTCTTCTTTCTTCCGGTCTTGTTAATCTTTGTTCTGCTTGCAACTTTGCCATATTGAAGCTGACAAGAACCGTTAATTCTAATCTTTGACTCAACTATCCGGAGCATCGACACCAACTGCCTCATCTATCATCACTGGATAGACCCCTTTCCTTACCGAGAGTCCCGACGGACGAGTGCTTGAAAACCGGGAACGGCTGTCAGCCACAGGCTTTGTTCTTGGACGATAGGAAAACTTTGTTCAGTCGACGTAGGGATTGTTTGACTTGATGACGGAGTTTGATCAGTACATCCCTTGAGTCCTCATACAGACTCTTGTCTCTCGCTTTTACTCTAGGCCTTTCTTACTGGACAAACAATGGTCACTCCAGACTGTTACCCAGTCGTTCGACGATACGGAACTCGGATGAACATCTATCCATCCTATCCAGAACGTCGAGGGACTGGTTATCCCATTCATACTGAATCGCGAACGATCATGAGCGACAGGGATGAACCTCAGCGAAAACGCATCGCAGTAGCAGTATGTCAATAACTTTCCTTATCCCTTACTCTTACCTGGTGTGTGTGGTGTGTGTGAGACTTACATAGTTGTGTAGCGGGCTAACAACAGATTCAGTGTGGACGCTGTCGAAAGAGGAAGATTCGCTGCAGCGGTGATACTGGTACTGGAGAACCCTGTACGAATTGCAAAAATGCAGGATATGAACCGTGCCAGTTTCTCAGGGTATGTTTGACTATAAGAAGAGGCGTCTTGGCTATGGCTTACACTCGTTAAGGTGGCATCAACGGAAACAATTTACAAGACAGAGAACTTCACGTACAGCCTTGATGCTTCTCGACAGTATCAGGCTCGAGGAAGCTCTGCTATCTCATCTGTACCTGTGACGACTCACCCTCTCTCTGACCCAGATGGGTTACCAGCCTATACCAGTGAAGCTGGTGAAGCTTTCGCCTACCGTGCTCCAGCCAACCTTGCGTACGAGACGAAGCCCTACTGCCCCCTTCCCTGGGGTAATGGATATGCGGATGACCAGAGCTACGGTCCTGCCATGTATCCACCATCCTACTCCTCTGTGCACGACACATCCGCTGTGAACGACGCAGACTACAACATGAGCTATAGGATCGCCTCTGGAACGTCTGGCAAATCGGCGCTGTGTGTGGACACGGATCCAGACTACGCATACAGCAGTGGGAGTAACGTGACGAGCTTGGTACACCGACCTGCCCTAGTGACGACCGACTCAACCAGCCTCGCTTACCAAAACATGGTACCTGAACCCAAGAGCTTCGGATACCAGAACTTGGCGGCAGACTCCAAGGGCCTTGCTATGCAGAACATGGCAGCGGGCGTCAACATGGGCGACAGGGTACTTCCCATGCCAGTGGGTCGGTCTTCGATGTCCAGCTCGACTGGATCGTTGTACAAGCACGATTCGGGCAGCTCCATCTACAGCAGCAGCAAGTCATCTCAACCCTCGACCTCGGACACTTCACCTGTAAGCTCTACTTCCGAGCCCACGTCGAGTTACACGACCGGGAATTACGAGTCCTCCAGCATGGCATCCACCTCGAGCTGCCTGCCCTCGTATCCTCCCATTGCGATGGCCTCTCAGTACGGTCGCTCAAGCAATGATCACTACTCGCATACCGGTTCATCAGATGCATCTTTGTTCGCGTCGACCGACTCCCTGCGTCCCGGGCCCGACATGACGTACCGCTATACGGACACGACGACTGCAGTAACGGCAGCAGCGGCCGCTTCGTCCAGTGCCCGTTATGATCTGCCACATCTCAATGGTAGCGGCTTGGGATCCTTCTCACTGGGCCACGGCGCTGCGTCTTATCTGCCTCACTCACCTGCAGCCTACATGTTGCCTGGTGACATTGGACCAGACACTGCGACAGTCAACTACCGCAAGGGTGCGGGGTCGCTACGAGCTTGACGTCTCTAGCATGGGCTTGTTGGTTCTGTTCATTGCTTTCTCTTTTGGCCTGAGGAGTTGCAGTGTGTTGTGCCTTTTGAGATTTGACTTTTTAGAAACGTCAAGCATTGTTATTGGTCTGACCCTGCCTTACTGCCGCATAAGGCACGAAAACGAAGGACATGTCGTGGTCGGACTCAAGGGGCGGTTCGCTTATCAGTCACGACAAGAAACGGATGAACTATTCGATCGTCCCGCTTTCGGAATGAACCCTCGAACCAAGAGTGGAGGTTTGGTTCACGATGCACTGAACCATTGTACCGCAGCGACAGCGATGAGTACAGCGTTTGACGGGGAAGCAAGTTGAGCGTTGGTCTTGTATCACTGTGGCTTTTGCCGTTGAATCCCCCCTCTTCCGACACCTTATTGTGTTGTTCTTTTTCCCTCTCTCTACCTGTCTGTTCTCTTTGTCTCTTTACCTCTATTGCATGGTTAGTCGTCAAAGTATGCCTGTAGTATTGCTCTGCTACATCTTTGACGTACCCTGGCGTCTGTCCTCGGGATTCATATCCAGCACTTTGTCCATTTGGAGTCTTGGTACAACGGGGAGAAGCAAAAAGATTACACAGCTGCCAACGTGTCCCACTCAACACGTACAGCTTGGGGCCCTCGACAGGATCCATGAGTTTTTAGACTTTGGCATCAGGGCAATTGGGGGTGTTTATGGTCTGTTAACAGGTGTTCTTTTGGTGCATAAGTCTGTTTGTACATGATTTTGGCAACAACAAAAAATGGTGTTGAGACTAAGGATAATGGGATGGATAATGAAGGGGTTATGAATGGGCTTTACTCGAAGTGAGTAAGAGAGCCAACGTCGTATCTCCAAGATTACGACGACGCACCTGTACATGAAATGCGCACCTCTGAGCATCACGACTTACGAGTCTTGCTCCCGAAATAAATTATCTTTACATGGTAATTGGTCATAACATGTGATTTGAACTACTGGATGTAGTCGACGCAATACGAGCATAATAATTGGATATTCATTAACGTAAATTACAAACTCTCAGCTGCAATATAAAACCCCTGATATCGTGTAATGAGCCTCACGATCACATGGTTCAGAACCACCCAGAATAGGAAACTGGCTGTCGCAGTTCCAGGGCCCACAGCGGGGTAGAAGCGGCGCTACTCCGGTAGAGTTACAGGGGACATTTCGCTGAACTGCACCACTGGCGGGGTTCCGCTGAAGTTTTGGTGAGGTAACGTAACTAAAGTGTAATGTGATCGCTGATAATTCCCCTCCACTCCGTCATTGGAGACCAAGGCTTGTGTCATCATCTTCCTTCCAATTTGACAGTTACTGATACCGATTTTCTGTTCCTCTTTCTTGTGATTTGAGGTTTTAGACCAGCTTTAGACTGCGCGCCTTCTACAATATACAGCTACAACTACAGTGTCGCATTCACAACCCGATTTGCAAATATGCGCGTTCCTCTCATTCGTCTGCAATGCGGTGTCAACTCGTACGCCTGGGGAAAGAAGGGTAACGAGTCTGCCGCTGCGCGATTCGCGGCTGCTACACCTTCTGATGATCTCAAGATCGAGTCTGACTCTCCATACGCCGAGGTGAGCATATCTATAAGCCATGTTGAACCAGACTGACAATTCGCCGTATAGCTCTGGATGGGAACCCACCCTTCAAACCCCTCCAAAGATCTCGAAACCGGCCGAACTCTCCTAGACCTCTGCGAGGACAACCAGTCACTACTCTCCCAAACCATCTCCTCCCACTACGGCCACAAGCTTCCCTTCCTCTTCAAGGTTCTCTCGATAGCCAAGGCGCTTTCCATCCAGGCCCATCCCAACAAGAAGCTCGCCGAACAGCTTCACGCCCGCGACCCAAAGAACTACCCCGATGACAACCACAAGCCCGAGATGGCCATCGCCATCACACCATTTGAAGGTCTCTGCGGTTTCCGTCCCCTCCCCGAGATCGTGCACTTCCTCGACACTGTACCAGCGCTGCGCGCGCTCGTAGGTGATGATGCTGCCAAGGAGTTTGCGCAGGTGGCCAAGGATCAGGAGGGTGGTGTCACGGATGAGAAGAAGAAGTTGCTGAAGAAGGTCTTTGGTGCGCTCATGTCTTCTTCAGCGGAGGATATTGCTGAGCAGATGCCCAAGCTGGCTGAGCAAGCTGAGAAGGAGGGCGCTGATTTCGCTGGCGGCGGTGTTGTTGCTACTCCTGGTGAGAAGCTTGCTGAGCTTGTCAAGCGAACACACGGCGAGTTCGGTGATGACATCGGTTGCTTCGTGCTCTTTTTCCTCAACTTCGTCACACTGGAGCCCGGTGAGGCTCTGTTCTTGGTCGCTGATGACATTCACGCTTACATTTCTGGCGATATCATGGAGTGCATGGCCGCCTCCGACAACGTTGTCCGCGCTGGCTTCACACCCAAGTTCAAAGACGTCTCAACTCTGGTCGACATGCTGACCTACAACTTCGCACCCATCGATGAGCAAAAGATGAGACCCACCGAATACCCCTACGCAACAATCAACCGCGCAGGCTACAGCTCCGGCTCGGCAGTACTCCTCTACGACCCTCCCATCCAAGAATTCAGCGTGGTGCGCACCCTTCTCCGGGGCGATGGCGCCAAAGCCACCTTTGAGCAGATCGACGGACCCAGCATTGTCATCTGCACAGGCGGCAAGGGCAAGATCTCTGTCGGACCTACGGTTCAGGAGATGAAGGAGGGATATGTGTACTTTGTGGGAGCTAGCGCTGAGCTTGTGCTTGAGTCTGAGGGTGGTGAGGATGATGAGTTTACGACGTTCAAGGCCTTCTGTGAGATTGATGATTCAGAGAAGCAGAAGCTATAGAAAGGTGTTCTGGCTTGTGCGAGAGAGCGTGAAGATTGGTGTTTGAGATCAGGGCTGTGGTAAAGATATAGCTTGAATGTCTCAAGAAATGGGCTTCATTCAGTCATCTCCGGCACAACGTTTAGACTCGCGGTTCGAGTATTCCGGGTGCGATCTATTTCCCCGGGATGACCCTTTACAACCACGCGAGCAATCATGGTGACCAACAGCGGCAGGGGAAACCCCAGTTCCTCGATCGCATATATGTGTGAGGGAGCGTGAAAATTGGTGTTTGAGATCAGGGTTGTGGTAAAGATATTTTAATTAAGTAACGCTTCATGATGGCCTTTGTTCCTCTTGAGTGAGAGTCATAGTTATGCCTGTAGTGCGACTGCGTCTCATAGTTGAGATGAGTCTCTTACATCTCACCTATTGCCCATGACTGAGACCAATGCTAAGCACAGAGATAACAAAAGTCAAAACTACAAGTCCAAGGTTAGCCCTGATCAACATAAAAACATATGAGAGGGCAGCTTTCGGGGCGTCAGAAGTTTGGCCGCCGAGAGCATAAGAGACGAAATAATTTGGTCATCTTATGCCGGCTTAGGCCAGCGTTTAGGCTACTTTATTTCTGTACCCTAAGCATTGGAGAACAATTCTTCTAATACCCATCTGGATGGCAATTTGGGCTTTCGATCTCAACAGCAATATGCATAAAGCTTAAGAAGCCGCGTGCTTCAGAAAAATTACGTTTCCTACCCTTACTGGACGACAATACTGTAGAATGCAGCCCATGCAGCCATTAGGCGTAGAAGCTCTCATCCCAAATGGGCAATCAGAGCTCCTTGTTCACCGCCTTGGTTTCTGCCGCAGGAGGCTGGAGCACTGACATTGAATCATCGGCAGTCTCCCTCAACTGTTATAGAAAGACCATGCACCATCACATTCACGACAGACACAATCTACGATAAGATACCCAAGCCCGATTAAGTTTTGTTTGACGCAAAAGTATCTTCCTTACACGTACTAATGCTATTTACTTGACAATAACTTAATACGTTCGTCTCTCTTACTCTTTCCCGCCGATCACTTCTCGACTGCGACGCGCCTTCTGTGTTAGTCGCCTTTCCTTCCCCATACCATCCCGCCTGCCCACCTCGGCCTGTGAGAGCACTCGGGCCTCTCTAAACTCAGGTTAGTCGATTTTTCTCGATGAATTCCGTATGCATATCCCCAAAAGCACGCCTCTTGTCTTCTTTTTTTGCTTCCGCCTCTACTTTTGTCGGTTTTTTGTCATCATTGAAATGTTTCCTTCCTCGGGTTGATTCTTATCGCAACATTCTGTTTAGGCGGGTGGTATCGGGGCAGGATGGCTAACAGGGAGAAGCCTGCGCGGGACGAACTCAAGAACCTCCAAGAAGACCTCGGCCCTTACTACCAAATCCCTCTCAAGCCCCGACGAAGTGGTACTCATTCAAGAGAGAATAGCTTTCAAGAGCGGCAATCCTCCAATACTCCCGAGCCGAAACGATCGAGCTCCAAGCGACAGGATCCTTCGAGCAGAGATTCTACACCAAACCGACCGTCAAAGTCGAGGACCAAGAACCATAGTCGGGATATCACCTCGGACGTGGGCACGCCCAGACGGTCGTCACCGGGCAGAAGTGAAACCAATACCCCGCGCCCAGAGTCGGTGAAGCCGCCGGAGCGCCAAAATCGCGAAATGTCACAACGAAACCGCAGCGGGCGGGCGTCCAACCGGAACAATGGCAATACCCACGGAGAAGAAGTGCAGATTTGGGAGCTGTGTAAAAGTCAAGTGGGGGAGATTGTCTCGGGGATCAACGCGGAGAACGACAGTCTTACTGAGCTTGTCAACATGGACAAGAAAGTTGGCGCCATGGAGCTGGAAAAGATCCCCGGAGATTCATTGAAGGAAATGGAGCAGCTATGTCGGACAGGGGTGAAGCATTCCGAAGCTAACATGGCATCGCTCAAAAATACAATCGAGCAGCTTAAAGTGTTGCGTGCCGTGGTGCACGCCAAGGAACAGCAGGATGCGCAAACAGCAGGGCCTGGCAAGAGGGCAGCCCGAGATACTACAGCAGCAGCCTCCTCACTCTACGACTTTGATGGAGTAGGTGACTCACCCGTACCAAGCCCCATTGGAGGGAATTCGCGGAAATATGGCGATCGAGCCAGAGACCGCGAGCGGGAGAGAGAAAGAGAACGAGACCGTGACAGCATGCCGCCCAAGGCCGATAGTGTCGAGCCTCAGGGATCAGTGGGTAGCGGTGTCGGATCAGGGAACAACAAGTCCAAAGTTGTCTTTCAGAAAGGTGACGCAGTCGCATTCAAACCAAAGGCACTGAGTGGTGATTCACAATCAGACTGGATCCTGGGCGAAGTTGCACAGGTGATGGGCGAAGGCAAAAGTCGACGCTACAAGGTCCTCGATATAGAGCCTGAAGACCAAAGCAAACAGAAGGAGTATCGATCAAGTGCCAGCAGCATGATTCCCATCACACCTGAAAGCCAGGCTGCCACACTCAAAGATTGGGAGTCGGGCAAAGTGGTGCTGGCGCTATACCCCAACACGACGACATTTTATAAAGCGGAGGTTCACAGCATGGACAATGACGGCAAAGTCAATCTCAAGTTCGAAGGGGAAAACGACTCATCAACACTGCAGCAGGTTGAGAGGCGATTTGTGATTGAGTACAGAGCATAGTCTGCCAAGGCTAAACATAACTGCACCTGGGTACGTGACTGCATCTGGGTAAAGCTGTGATAAGAGTCATACGAGGGTGTACGGATGGAGGCTTTTTTTTTTTTTTTTTGCAAGAGGAGTTGCCGCGCTATGCTCCGGGATATATATATAGACTATGCGTGTGTTCGTTTAATGAACGTTGTAGCGGACACTATGAGATCCGAGAAACAGGTCTACTTATAAGACTATAGATGCGCTATTATAAACATGACAGCAAGCATTGATGATTATTACCTTGTTGATATGGCATGTGTTATTGCTTCGGAGGTTAAGGTACCCACACAAGTGGGTAGCAGAGGAAAAATCCTCTAAGACTTATGCTACTAAAATAAAGTAGCCTCAATACTTCTCTAAATTGTCATAAGATAACCAAACTATTTCATCTCTTATGCTGGGTTATGACGATCAATTCTTCTGACACCCTGCTGCCACCCAGCGTTTGGTTGTTTATGGCGGCTGTATTTTGAGGCCAGGCCATTTAAGAAAGCGGGTCGCGTACCTTACATTACAGTCTACTGTTATCTTATTTCAGGGACCACTGACCAGGCAGGGGGCTCAGGGGCCTATTCATTCGTCATAAGGCGACTTGGTCCAGTGGCAGCACTGGGCTGTCAATAAGTCCCCGCCCGCCTGGTTGCCCCGTGCTGGGCGCTAGACCGAGAGGGGCTCAGGTCCAGGGGAGAAAGAGAGGGAGAGTGAGTTGTGCACTCCGGAGAATGGAAGGAAGGAAGCCGCTTTCGCTTGGTCCTGTCCGTTTCCCCTGACGGGGGAGAAAAAAGTAGAGATTGCGATTGTACTATACCACTGTAACAACAGATTGTTTGATGGGATCCATTTGATTTGACTTCTCTTGGTTCGTTACTGTCACTGTAATACCCCAAAGGTCCAGGCCAGGTCACGTCAGTTTGTCTCTTCCATTTTTTGTTTGACAACGCTACTACACTACGGATATTTTCCCCCTACAACCCAAGCTTGAACCCCAGGCAAAGGGAAACTATTACGAAACCGCTTAATCTAAACAAAACAAAATAAACAACCTCATCCTGCGATCCGATACCCGCGAGCGAGAGCGAGAAGCGAATAAGGTGTATGTACGAGATCTTCCTTTTCAGAGACAAACGGGAGTGGTACAAGGGCAGACAAAGTTTCGCGAGAGCCTCCTTTCTTTGGCCGTCACGACACCGTTGGAACTGACACGTCGTTTCTTTGTTCCTCTCCTCCGCTGCCCCGGGGAAGCTTTGGCCTTGTTGCTATCATCAAAAGAAAAGACGAGGCTGACAGAATTGCGCTGAGAACAGATCGAAAAACGAACCAACGATAACAATCCCTCCCTTGTTATCACCCCATCCCAACGAGCGATACTCCGAAACCAAACCACACATAACAAACCGCAATCATGGGCGGTCAATTCTCAAAGATGATGGGCAAGATCTTCGGATCTAAGGAGATGCGCCTGCTCATGCTCGGTCTCGACGCTGCCGGAAAGACAACTATCCTGTACAAGCTCAAGCTGGGCCAGGACGTCACCACCATTCCCACCGTCGGTTTCAACGTCGAGACTGTCACGTACAAGAACGTCAAGTTTAACGTATGGGACGTTGGTGGTCAGGACAAGATTCGACCTCTGTGGAGACATTACTTTAGTGGTAGGTTATGGCTGTCCCAAGATCAAGGAGGAGTTGTACTGATGAGGATATACAGGAACGCAGGGTCTTATCTTCGTTATCGACTCGTCTGACAGGAACCGAATGGAGGAGGCTAGACAAGAACTTCACCGCATCATCAACGATCGTGAGATGAAGGACAGTCTACTACTCGTATTTGCCAACAAGCAAGATTTGGCAGAGGGTAAGTCTTATCGCCTGACACATACAAGGTCGCGCGCGCTAACTGTTTCGCAGCTATGAAGCCTCAGGAAGTTACCGAGGCTCTTCAGCTCTCGAAGCTCAAGGATAAGGTGTGGTACGTTGTGCCTAGCTGCGCTACCACAGGTGAGGGTCTGTTGGAAGGTCTGGCGTGGCTTAGCAACAACGTCAAGGCTCCTCCTACACCGGCCAAGAAGTAGACGAGAAGCCATGATGTTCTTGTCTGGTGTATCACCCTTGAGGGCTTTCTAATCATTCTATCCCGATCGATCCCGAACTCTTCCTCCCGTCCCGATCCCTCGTTGTCCTGACGATTCCGGTATCTCAACATTCGGCGCCCACCAATCGTTTATCATGCTTGATACAGCGCTGGGAAAGGGATGGGATATCTCGCCTACATCACCCTCTGGATCAACAGCCCTCCTCGAAAGGGGGTCATCTACGCCAACCCTCAAATCTCCTCACCAAACACCGCCGAATTTGCTGAAATACCCGACTGTTATCATATCTTGCTTTAATTTACCGCCCTGTCTTTATGCACAGAATTGGAGTGACGCGACAGGGGAAATAAAAGGGAGCGTGGGGAGGCATTTTTACAGAAAATCACACACAGATAATCGGGGGGCGGGCAGTTTGAGGAAATAGAAAGCGTGTCATGTCGGACCTCTTTTTTACCTTTTTTTTTTTTGTATCTTGGAATTTTCGCGCTTTTTGCTGGTTATTACTTTTCTTGTTACGCAAGTCATATCGTTGGTGATGGGGTACCGAAGGGAAATGTCGCTGTCACCTTTTATGTATTCTTCTTAATGATATGGCACCCTTTTCTACTTTCTTTACAGACGGTGACGTGAGGGATGTTGATCGGGAGATAGAGATTGGCCTTTGAGGGGAAAATAGAATGAGGATGTTGTAGATATGTTGATCTTTGTCTGATGGAATGACGCTGTGCTTGTGGTAAAAGGTGAAACGTGCCACATCTACGTCTAGTGATGAGCTTGAGGGGAAACTCAGGGACGTCGTGATACTGTCTTGTCTTTCACAGACGTAGTACTGTGGATGGAGGACACGGATGAAGCAATCCCATGGAACAATGGAGGAGATGCGTCAATGCATTGAAGATGATATCAATTCTGTACCCAAACGCCGGGTATTCTCTGTAACAACTACTCCATTTACCCAGCAGGCCAGTCTATGACCTCGACCGACCGTAAACCCAAACGCGAAACGCCATATAATGTCTAAAAACTCCTGTGCCTCTATTGCCCCATTGCCAAAACGTTCCAGTTTCTAGGCGCCATTCCCAACTTCAGACCACACGTGTAAGTGTAATTATTATAACGATGAAGTGCCGCCTGCCCATGCGAACTGAAGCCAACGATCTGCGCACCGCAGGGACAGATACCGATGTACGCCGTGCCATGAGGATCCTACTCCTTTAATCTCTTGGCTGGTCTTATGAGCGAGTCATCGGGTAATCCACTACGCTTGGTACCAGGAAGGCTGCTAGTTCTAATATCGTTGTCATCTTGGCTCACTCGTCGGCAGGGATATTCGTTCTTGCAACCCTCGAAGCAATTCGCGCTGACGCGATCACCCGTGGTGAAGAACGGCGATTGAAGAGCTTGAGCGGCGGTGAGACGCTTTTGAGGGTCGTACTCGAGAAGGCCGGCGAGCAGCTTGTAGCCTTCTGAGCCGAGAGAGGCAAGCGGCGGACTGCCTCCGGGAGTGCTGGTGTGGTTGATGGTGCTGTAATACCACTTTTCTAGGTTTGAGCCACCCGGCGGGGGCGGGGGAGGGTTGCGTGAGCCGTAGTGGCCGTGATGGTGAGGGTGGTGATGATGATGGCCGTGATGAGACATTGAGTTGGCGAGAGTGTTGAGTTGGTTGTATTCGGGCATCGTTGGGAGAAGGGGCCATTTGTCTTTGGTGGGAACGCCCATGATCTCTATAATCTTTTGCATCTGGTTGCGTTGGAAGGGAACTGTCTTTTTGCTATCCATCTTGGCTTCCTCACCCTTGAAGATAGGTCGCAAAGACAAAAGTTCAGCAAAGATGCATCCGACAGCCCACATGTCGATAGCGGGCGTGTAATGGTAAGATCCGAGGATGAGCTCCGGTGCTCGGTACCAAATTGTCACGACGACTTTGTCTCCGCTGAATAGTGAGTGTAGAGGCTTATCGAAACGACGTGCAAGACCCAAATCACCAATCTTGACTTCGCCTGATGAAGTAACCATAATGTTGGCGGGCTTGAGATCACGGTGCAGGACCCAATTGGTGTGGATGTACTGGCAACCGTTGAGCAGTTGAAACATGATGCTCTTTATCGTTGCTGGAGGGATCGGATGTCGTGGCTGTTGCGTATGGTGATGAATGATTTGAAGCAAATCGTGCTCTGCGTACTCGAAAACCATGAAGATGCACTTATCCTCCAGCATAATCTCACAGAGCTTGATGACATTGTGATGATGAAGCTCACTGCAGAGACTCATCTCGCGGACAGCACTCTGTGAGATGCCCGTGTAGCTGATCTGCTCGCCCTCCTTGTCAGGTTTAAACTTCTTGATGGCGAACTCGCCGACAGGCTTCCCATTGCGACCGACAGCCTTATACACCCGTCCATAAGTACCGGAGCTGATGAAACCAATGATGCGATAACGATCTGTGATGCGGACCTTGGGCTGGTACCCGGTAGATCGGTCGTGAGGTTCTACATGGCGTTTCTGGTAAGCATGGGCTGGGAAACCGAGACCGATGTGAGGGCGGAGAGGCATCGCCGAGTGTTAAGATGCCAGAGTAAAATGCGCTTCAACCACTTGGCATTGGCACGATGTTGAGTGAGACTGAGGTGGATGATGAGGACAAAGACGGGATCCACAGGTCGGTAATGAACCAAAGCAAGCTCAGACCTCCAAAGATTCAGAATAAATAAAATGATTGCACGCAACAAAGTCTAAAATGATGACGATAAGACAAGACAACGCTGAAGAAAAAAGATGAGAGTTTTGATGTTGACGTTGATGAGAGTTGAAGTCCGAGTCAGGTGAAGTCGTCGTTTAAAATCGACACCTCAGGTTGATCTTTTCTCCAGTCGGGCAAGTATGGCGGCGTAATCCGAATACAGAGGCAAAAAAAGAGAGACAACGAAGTACAATACAGCTTAGTCTCAGCCGTTGAAGAAGCAAGTCATAGGGGAATAATATGCAAGACGTGCAGGAAATGGCAAGTCGATTCGGGTACGGACACGGACAAGGAAGCCGACGTGATGTGCAGTGCAGTGAACCGACAGCGACAGGGAATCACAGATAGACGATAGATAGGACTTATAGGCAAAATAGTATGTAAAAAAAGATAATAGTGATAGAAGTAATAAACTCACCTTCGAAAGTAGCCTGAACACTCCGCTTCAACGTCCCCCTGACGGCGCCCAAGCCAACGGATCCCGGGCCCGAAGCCCCCGTCGGCGGATTCGTTATGCTCATTTACGAAATGGATGGATACCTTCAACCTCTCTTTTTTCAGCTCTCCCTTTATAATTAGGCTCTAACTCTCGGAACGGGGTCTCCGAATGTAAGCGGGTGATCTTGCCCCCTAGATAGTACTGTATTTCCCCGCGCGGGGGTGAAAAGAAAAGCAAGAAAAAGGGTAAGACAAAAAATAACGAAGTAATAGATGCAGACACGCGCCCGATAGGTTATATGCGATGCAGACGCAGCTTGTTCGTATTTGTTCTGCCACTCCCGACTCCGACTCCTTCTGCGGCGCGGATCTCTATCTCACAAAAAAGATAAACGCGTGAATCTGTATGGGTCGGGTTCGTGCGGAGGTCCGCCTTTGTGGAGTTGACTTGTTTGCCGGGGGATATAGGATGGGAATAAAGTGAGTCTTGTGAATAAGATATATTGACGGTCTTTCTTTTTCGTAGGCTGGTTTCGCGGTTGAAGGGGAAGAGAAATGCAATAGAGTGAAAAGGGTTTGGTTTCATCTTCCTCCCTTGTGCTCTGGAACTATGCGACTGATTGTCCTGTTGGGCGATGACTAAGCTGGATTGGATATCAACACCAACATAAGGTCAGTCTTGTTGACCATTGCTTGGAATGGACTCAGGGCTAAGAATATTCAACATGACAATTGATCCTCAAGATTAACTTACACATTTCCAAGACTCATTGTTTCTCAATTGGTGGTGGTTCAATCCGCAAACTCACTCTAACCTGG
The DNA here is from genome assembly GCA_004367095.1 of Fusarium nanum. Taxonomy (NCBI): domain Eukaryota; kingdom Fungi; phylum Ascomycota; class Sordariomycetes; order Hypocreales; family Nectriaceae; genus Fusarium; species Fusarium nanum. The sequence continues at coordinate 20,981 of QGDY01000297.1, read as the reverse complement.
GGCAACGCTGATCATAAAGTCTTTTCTTGCTGTCTACCTTGCACTAAACTCAACGCAAAATACTAATCCCCCCATATGTAACGCTCGCTCAGACGCTTCATCCTCTTCTCATCTATCGCGGCCCTAGCTTCTCAAGCACTCTAGTACCTTCCTCCTCCCACTCCGCCTTGGTAACCCACATGCTCTCCTTGTCCGCCATAATGTTGGCCAACACCGCACCACCAAGGAACACCATGTGTCGGCGTCGCGGGGGATCTTCTATCCTGACCTTGAACTTGCTCAGGCGCTCCGGGTTGCCCTGCAGCGCCCGTGTGAGCCACAGCTGCTTGAGCTCCTTCTCCAGTCGCGAGGGAAGGCCAGGGTACATGCTGCTTCCACCAGAGAGCACAATCGCCTTGAAGAGGGATGAACGAATGTCCACGTCGGCGGATTGGATCGTGTTGAAGAGGAACTCGCCCAGACCGGGGGACTCGCTGTCGACGAGGTGAGGCTGGAACAGACACTCGGGCGCCTCGAAACGCTCGCTGCCTACACGGATCACACGTCCGTCCGGCAGCGTGTAATCCTCGACGAGAACGGTGGTATCCTCGCTCAGAGCCTTGTCGAGCTCGAGGTCGTACGAAACGTAGCATAGCTTCTCCTTGATTTGGCGGACGGTCTCGAAATCGGCGGTTCGGTTGAGAGCGTAGCCGCGGCGCAGCAGCAGCTTGATCAGGTTGCGCGTGACGTCTCGGCCGGCAACGTCTAATCGCTTCGTAAGGTGGTTGAGCACGACGGATTCGTAGACGGGGACAATGTGTGTGACACCATCACCAGAGTCGACCACGACACCGGAGCTGAGACCTACACCGCATGCATTAGCTTCCAATTGCGCTCATAAGCTCGGAACTTTGTGGCTGATGATTACCTTGAGCGTAAAGAGCCAAAACGGCCTGGATTGCAACGTAGACACCGCCAAATCCATATCTATCAAACATAACCTCGCACATCTTTTCCCGGTTCTTAAGGGGGTTCATGGGAGGCTCCGTCAAGAGAATCTTCTGGCCCTGAGTATCGACCTTGAGCTTCTCGTGGAAGGTGTAATCCCAGAGATGCTCCATGTCATCCCACTTCTTGACGATACCGTTCTCCATGGGGTAGCTGATCTGGAGCATAGTTCGAGCGGCGGCGGCCTCGTCACCGCACATGATATCCTTGATGACAACATCGCTATCGGTCTGCTCCTCTGAACGCAGGATCGGTCGGCCGACGATGGAAGGGTATTGATGCTCGGGGAAGTTCTGCGCGGCATATCCGACCTTGAGGAAACCGGTACCTCCGTCGAGGACTAAGCGGTAGAGAAGATGAGGTCAGCTTTGGGGGAGCTCCATAAGCTCAATGCGGGAGAAAGTGAAGCTTACCAATGGGTGGAGGGTGGGACATATTTACTGTATAAGGAGGGGAAATAAGTAAATTCGGTGGTTGAGAGGCCGAGGAGGTGTCGAGTTGCTATCACCAGCAGCTCAGCTTAGAGGAGGTTGAGGTGGTCGTCAGTAGTGGGGTTCGCGTCCCCGACCGTCGTCACCTCAGAGGTTCAGTGGCTGAGGCGGATCACGTGGCGCCCCGCGATGCATTGGACGACTCCATTATGAATTGTCATATAGAACGACACGACCCCTCTTGAGAAACAGCTCAGAAATATTGTCTTTTAGGACTTGAACAGTTCTAAACTGCCACATTTGACTATATTCAGCTCGCTCACAAGTTCTCACAATGTCCGAAATTAACTTCCTGAGGCGGAATCTCCGCATTCTCGTCCTAAACCCGAACTGTTCTACCATAATGACTGAAGGCATGGCCAATGCCATTCGCCATATGTCACTACCGGATGTATGAATAGATAAACAAAAATGAGTCTAATTACAGCATAGGCTGATTGTTATAAAAGTCAGTTGAGATTTTCACCTATACTGCTCCTCCCCATGCCGCTCCCGACAGCATCAACGATCAGGAGGGCATCGACCGCAGCACTCAGGCAGTTCTGGATGACTCCAAGATCGAGGAGGAGCTCGGGTCAGACAAGTACGATGCTGTTCTTGTTGCGTGCTTCAGTGTGCACTCTCTAGTCCCCAAGCTGACCCGGTTCCGCCATCTTGCTGTTACTGGTATCTTTGAAGCAAGTATTCTCACATCCATCTCACTCATGTCTGCAGCTGAGAACGGCGGCAAATGGGGAATTGTCACGACTGGAAAGTTCTGGGAGGATCATCTGACCGATGGAGTCAAGAAGTACCTCGGTCAGGAGAAGGACGGTGTTAACAACAAGTTCGCCGGTGTCTATTCCTCCGGTCTCACAGCGGGTGACTTCCATACCGTTCCACCAGAGAAGGTTAAGGAGAAGCTCAAGGAAGCTACCCGCAAGCTTCTTGATCAAGGTCAAGTCAACTGTGTTGTCATGGGCTGTGGTGGTATGGCTGGTTTGGAAGACATCATCCGCTCAACTGCCATCGAGGAATACGGCAAAGCTGATGGTGACCTTGTCTACATCATTGACGGAGTCAAGGCTGGTATCATGCAATTGGAGCAGATGATCCGCAGCAAGCGAGCCTTCCGATAAATATTCCCCCTGCGTACTATCTGTGGAATCGCTGTAAAGGTCTAAGATATACTGCTTCATGAATACATGCGAGCGCTTCTTTCCACATGCAATTAAATCCCATCCGGTCCTGTGAATGCAAAGTAACAGATAGATCAGTCAGGAACGTAAAGTGGTGTCGTAGACTTCTAGTCAACGCGCCTTGTCCTGTCCCAAACCTCGTCGACGTCCTTCTTACCCTTTGTCTCTGGGACCTTCCAGAACACAAAGATGAATGATCCAGCTGCGAGAGCAGCAAAGATGAAGTATACCCATCCGCCGTGGCCACCCAGCACATTGTTAAGAGCTGTGTTGATGATGGGGAAGAACTGAGCGACAAGGAATGTCGCCACGTAGTTGGCCGCAAGACACCAACTCTGAGTGGCGCCAACGGCTTCCTGTCCGACCAGCTCAGAGGCGAGCAGGAATGGCACAGGGCCGAGACCGACAGCGAAGAAACCAACGAAAGCCACGACAGCGATGGCTGAGATAATCTTGGCTCCGAACACAATCGACAGAGCCAGAATGAAGGCGCTGGTTCCTTGACCGACGATGGATGCGAGCAGACAAGTCTTGCGACCAAGACGGTCGGGGAGAGGAGCGCACGCGACAGTAGTAATAAGATTGACCACAGAGATGAGAATGGTGAGAAGAGCTGAAGAGATAGGAAGTAGATCAGCGAGGAGTGAAACGGAGTACATGATGATCGAGTTGACTCCGCAAAGCTGCTGGACAAACATGATTCCAACCACAGCGATGATGGCAGGTCTGGTATCAGGGTTCTTAAGAACCTGGAAGAAGCCGAGATGCTCTGCGCGGTTCTTAGTCGACAATTCAGAGACACTATCAGGCTGAAGAAGTCCATCTTCCTCAGTGGCATCTCCGTTAGTGTTCCAGGACTCAGTCTCCTCGTTGATGTCGTAGCCATTTCCGCGGATCCTCTGCAGAGTTCGTTTGGCCTTGTTTGCGTTTCCATTGGCAGCCAACCATGAGGGACTCTCTGGTACAACGAAGAGACCCAAGGTCTGGGCTGTCGCAATAAAGACACCACTTCCAAGGATCCATCGCCAAGCGGTTCCGTAGCTTAGGAAGTATCCCAGTGTCTGAACTCCCAAAATACCAACGTTGATAGAGATCTGTGTCATGAAGCCGAACAGTCCTCGTTCATTTGGTGGCGCAATTTCGCTGATGTATAGAGGAACCACGACAGTCGAAGCTCCAGCTCCGATACCAGAGAAGAGGCGACCAAGTGCCATGACAAAGACGCTTCCAGCCATTGTCTCAATAGCAGCTCCAAAGAGGTACATCAGACCAGTGATGCGCATCGCAGGAAGGCGACCGCGCTTAGACGAGAAAGGTCCCGAAGTCAAAGCCCCCAGCAGTCCTCCCAATGTGAATATAGAAGATATAGTAGCGAACTGAGCTTCGTCCATGGGAATACAATGAGCCATAAAGCCATGATCCTCGACCGGCTTCTTATGGATCATTCCCTTGATCTTATCGAGGGCGGAAATCGACTTCTTGCGGCACGTAATGATATCTTGAGGAGCGTTGAGTTCGGCCTACATGCTGTTAGTTAGTTCATGGTCCTGGCGTTGGTGATCATCGTAGCGTACCAAGTGGAAACCGAACTGGAGCGATCCCAGAGTTGTGATAGCGATTAGCAGGATCAGATATCCGCTGATATCGCGAAGTCTTGAGTCGGCCATGTTCGCGGTCGAGTCAATATCTTTGCTGGGAAGGCAAAGAACGACGCGGTTAGAGGAGGGATGAAGGAGAAGGCAGCTGAAAGTTAAAGGTTCAAGGACCTGGGGTAGCTCGTGATGGGGGTGGGTCCACGTGCTGATGGCTTGGATACCCCTGGTTACTCTAGCCGCAGTGGGCAATCCTAAGTTCAACGCGATGGCTGATGGTTGGAATATGTCGTTCGATAGACAACTTGACGGTAACAAAGTTGAAGGTTAAGGTCTTGGGATTATATCTTTATTTCCCGAAATTAGATCACTATGCCCCTCATCCTCGAGTCCATAGCCATGCATATCGCTTAACAAGGTTCCTTATCACGAACCCGATGCGCAGCGAGCTACCCTATACAGACGACATAACTTAGGTAGGTAGTGACTCGGAACTTTCGTGCCGAGTTGTCACATACAGTTCAATTCAGTTGGTTCAATCAGGAACTGTATGCCTTACGATGTAATCTCTACCTCCGCCCAAGGCTCTTGCCGTGAGTCTTTGCATATAAATTCTGACTTGCCATCAATGAATCTGGTGTTGTCACAACTTCGTCACTGAACAATCATCATTTATGCTGTGCCTACCACACACTATCAGAATGCTCTATCACGAGGAACTCAACGCAGATCAGACTGAATCGATAGTATTTCTGCATGGCGGAGGAGGCAGCCACGTCGAATGGAAACTGGTAGCTCGTCAGCAGGCGATGGCATCCTATCACCTCATACTCGTCGACTTGCCCATGCACTCCGGTTCTCGTGATATCAAGCCTTTTACACTCGAAACGGCAGCTGATGAAGTAGAGAATGTCATTCTCAATCATGCGCACAGTGGAAAAGCACATATCGTCGGGTTCTCATTGGGTGCTTTCGTCGCCTTGATCCTCACCTCACGTCACCCAGGTGTTGTACTTTCAACCTTTGCAACCGGCGCATACCCGTATCGAGGGCTATTCAAATGGGTTATGGCAAGGCCGACGGCAATGTGGATTGTCAACAGTATACAGAGCATCCCTGGTTTAACGGAGATGGCATTCAAGAAGCAAGGAATTGACTATGAAGACTGGATGGCTGAACAGGAGAAGAACAAGTCACCAGAGAGAGATGCCGCAATGAGAAAGGAACTCAGTGCATTTAGTATGGAACATGTGAAGGCTGTCGCTGATTCGGGAGTTAGGACCTGTGTTGTTGCGGGAGGTAAGATGGACCAGGTCGATGCAGTGAGAGACATGGGAAAGGTGCTTCGAGAAGGCGGACAGGAGAAGGGAGTTATGAATGAGGCGGCTGTGGTACGAGATGCCTATCATCCTTGGCATCTGCAATTACCTGAGCTTTTTGCTGATGGTGTTGGTGCTTGGGTCAGCCATCGAGAGTTACCAAAGCAGTATGGGAGACTCTAAGTACAACAGCTCTGCTGAGAGTTACCAGAACCTTGGTGATAACGACACAAGGAAGGACTGAAAGGAACTATGGTTGCACCATGTAGATCGGACAGAGGGAACCAGACTCTTGTGTCCTGACGGGTTCTGGCCGAAGACATATTGGAAAGCGACAGGATAAGTAATTGGCATTGTCGAAGCTCCGGCTCAAACGCACTCTTCAAACCGTATTTACCGCATCGCCAGTAGCCCTACATGACCTAGAGGTACTATAGTAGAATGTCATGAAGCCAGCAATCCTCTAAAATCCACTCCCTGGAACCGAGTAATCATTTTATGCAACCCACTCATATCAGATGTCTCATTCGCCATCCGCGGCACATCAATGCCTTGAGCATCCAACCCAAGCTCATGCTGTCGACAAAAAAGTATCGCAAGGCACCAGTACTCAGCAGCATGGCAATAGAATCCGATCTTGTTGTTCTTCGGCCGGTGTTCGAGTGTCGAGAAGTCACGATTTGACCAGACGTGGAACCAGTTTCTTAGACCTCGTGTAATCGTTGGCGCTTTCGTCCCGTGATGATGGAAAATAAGATTATGGAAGGCTGAGAATGGGTTAGTGACTTGATTGATGATGTTCTGTTGTTTGTTACTTACCGCTGATGATTGTAAAGACGTTCAATAGACTCATCTTCTCGAATACCTTCCATTGCTCGGGACCGATCTCATCAGTCATCATCATATCGATTGCCTGATATAGCGTGGTTCGCGGAATGTGGACGTAGGGTTGAAGCGCTGCCCAAGTCTCCGGGTCTGCGGCAAGGAACAGTTCTTCGGAACTTGCGACACGGAACTGCAACTCAGTAACAACCATGCGCGGAACAGAGTTGTGGAATATGACGAAGGCACAGTCTAATAGGAAGATGTATTGCAGAGTACGGATACACTCCTCTCTCAGCGCAAAGTCCATCCAAGTATCGGTCGTATTAGCTTGTGCCATCGCAAAGGGATACAGGCTTCGGGTAACAGAGACGATTTCTGAGAAGTACCTTCTTCGCGCTCTTGTTTGTTGTACTTTGGTGCCCTCCCAGTTCATGAGGAGGACAAGGGCGTAAGCGGCTTGTACGAGGTCGAGTCTTTCGCGGACTTGAAGAGGTCCATGGACTATATCTTCGCATAGTTCTAGACTTGAGAATATCCAATCTTCCACGGCGTCCATCAACTCGACCGCTTGTTGTTGATCGCCGGGCTCGGGACTTAGGCATGCGCCGATTAATGAAAGGGCAGCTATTAGTTGAGGCGATCGTTGGGCCGCGAGGAAGGTTGGTTTGTGGAAGACGGGCCAGTTGGGGTACCATATTTGGAAGAATACGCCCAGGAACGATTCGAGGTTGGTCGGAGAGAAGAACTGTGGGCAGGAGGACTGATACGGGCTGAGGCCGGGTTTGAGAGAAAGGTCTGCGGCGCTCAGGATGCCCATGATGATCTCCTGAGATTTGGCCGCCAAGGTGTGTGGAGGTGCTATCTCGATGTCGTAGAATGGACTTGTGTCAACGTAGGTAGTCGGCTCTACAAGTGAACTGGATAATTGAAGAGAACAAGGTAATGCTGGATGACGAGGTCCTATGTTCATCTGAAGGTCTGTCCATGACGGCGTTAGCCATGAATAAGATGTAGTTACTTCTCCATATACTGCCCATGAGAAAGTATCACAAGACGGCCTTGACGTTGAGATCATCCTCTTCCTTGTGAGACTATCACCGCATTCGAATGAATTGGCCATTCCATGTGTTGAAGTGAACACAGCCAAGAAGCGGATCCGCATATACGGAACTCCCATCCAGCCCAGGGACGGGGGAGAGAACGGTAACGCTAGAGTTGTCGTTGGAGCCAGGCTACAAGACTGACGCTGATCAATGCACAATTGGCAGGGCACTGAACCGGTGCATTTCTTCTTGGCTTGCGCACATCGCTCGCAGGCGTTGCGTCTTCTGCCGCGTTTACTTGGCCGTAGAACGGGAGGCGATGTACCAGACTTGAGACGGGTTTCACATGTTCTCCAATGCCGAAGTAAGGCGTCACTAAGAATGTTAGATACGGTGGGATGACCGTGCGATGAAGTGAACTTACCGACGGTTGAAGCTTTGAGGACAGAACTGGCATTGGAATTGACGTTGATCTGTGTCTTGGGGACGTTAGCTGTTGACCAGATGTATTAGGACTTGGGAGACATACGGGATAGGCGATGCCGATTTAAATGATCTGAATGATGTCCTTAATGAGTGAGATAGACTTGGGGTTCGATAGCAGTTTCACATACCTTGTTTCGCAAATTCCGCCGAGCAGATACTGCAACGGAGTGGTCCCTCAACCATCCTCAAGTCGATATAGCCAGAGGAGGTGGGTAACAGCTGAATTGTACTCTAAAGCTTAGACTACTAAAATAAAGTAGCCTAAGTAGTGGTCTAATCTGGTATAAGGTGACTGAGTTATTTCGTCTCTTGTGGTCTCGGCGGCCAATCTTCTGATATCCCGAGGACTGGGTAATTCTGGATCTTGATGCCGAAAGAAAAGGGCATCCCTGCATGAACCAGGGTTGTTCTTGAGTTGAAGATAGTGTACGTCGCCACTTGACTCTGTCCTTGATGGAGGTTGCAAGGGTCGTCGGGAAATCTGCCACCCCCGCAAACTAGTTCGGCATCCCCACGATCCAGACGAACTAAGGTCCACCCTCGGTATTCCTTTGCGGGAGACGGCAATTGAGAAATACATGGGTCGTTAGTAGTTTATTAGCTCGATCATGGCTGCTGTGGTACTTGCCAATTGACTGTAAGTGTTGGACTTCTCTTGTTCTTGACTCATGGCGACCCATCATAGAGCTGCGACAGTGGTTGTAAGTCATCAACCCTTTTAAGCAACCAATTGACTTACACGACACGACATAGCGCAACGATACAGGCTTCGCCTTTGATATACAGTCAATTCCTCTTCCTAAGCCTCAGCCATGGGAGATCCTCATCAAGCTCTCCGCCACCGGTGTATGCGGTACTGACATGGCCCTCGCAGCCGGATACCTAGGTCCCTGCCGTGATATCCTTGGCCACGAAGGCGTAGGCCGCGTTGCACAAATCGGAGAAGGCGTAGACCCGAGTACCATCAAAGTTGGGGACCGCGTAGGGATTGCTTGGGTTCGGGATGTCTGTGGACGATGCTCCTGCTGTCTTGAACCAGGCGGCGAAGTCCGCTGTTTGGAACAGCGGAACTCAGGACGGAAGTGGGATGGAACCTTCGCTGAGTATTGTCTCGTACCTGGGCGGTATGTTCTGGCTATCCCGGAGGATCCTGTGTTGCCGGATGAGCTTGTCGCACCGATTCTGTGCGGCGGTGTTACAGCATATAAGGCGTTGAAAGCTTGTGAGGCTACGCCTGGATCATGGGTTGCCATTGTTGGAGCGGGCGGTGGTGTTGGCGGTCTGGGTATCCAATACGCCAAAGCAATGGGCTATCGAGTCGCAGCAATCGACGTCGGCGCCGCAAAGGATAGCTGTTTGGCAATGGGAGCTGACGCCTACTTCGACGGCTCAAGCCCCGACACACCAGCGGAGTTCAAGAAGCTGACACCCAACGAGGATGGAGCAAAGGCGGTCATCGTCACAGCAGGATCAGGAAGGGCTTACCAGAGCGCTCTCGATCTGGTCGCCGCGTTCGGGACTTTAGTCTGCGTGGGAATACCGCCTCCTGATCAAGCGATGAACCTGCATCCTCTGACGCTTATTGATAAGGGAATCAAGCTGCTGGGAACATTGGTTGGCACGAGGACTGAGACGATGGAGGCGCTGGAGTTTGTTCGGAGGGGGGTTGTGAAGCCTGTTGTGCAGTCTGTTAGCTTTGATGAGATGGACGATCTGGGCAAGAGGTTTGCTACGGTAAGTGTTGAGCCCCCTTTGCTCCATTGTTGACACTTGACTGACCTTGGTAGACTTCTGGAAAGCTGGTGATTCGATTCGAATGAGTGTTGTTGCTCGAGCAGCTGGATGTTGGGGAGGCTCTGTCTGTAGATGAGATTTGAAGCGGAAGGGGACATTGACTTTTGGGATTGTTATTTGTTGCCTGAATATAATAGGATAGACTTTTAGAAAGCCGGCAACTCGGTTCGAATGACTATTGTGTGTCGAGTGTTGTCGCCCCAGCAGTTGTGATTATGTTGAAGAGGTTCTGTCGGTACTAGGTAGATGGTCTTGAAGCGGGAGGTGAAAGCAATTGCCATAATGGTCTTGCTTGTCGTATGTCTGTGAAAGATTAATTTGAAACCAGAACTTGGGTGTAATTTCTTAGAAGTTGCTTACTTCACCTGCTGTTTGCCAGAGTCCAGTGTTACACAGACTGCTTCCATCACCACAACCTGGAATGATCGCATTGAGTCAATTGTGGACAAAGCCCATGGCTTCATGACTCGTCAAAAGAGCCTGCAAGAAATAACACCCTTTGCAGATGCACATTTAAGGGTCCTAGGGTTGATCCCTTCCCTTCCTTGCTCGGTGCAGATCTTGGCTCGTCGGACAATTCCCCACCTCCACCTCTGACAGTATGAGCACCCGTCCATTGGCTGAGCTGTTACACAGCAGTACCAGTCCCTGGGATAATGCATGCAATATCACCTTCCGAAGCAACTATTTATTTCGTACGATTCTGCCATGTTCGTCTCTTGTCTTATTCTCCATCTCTTCTTTCCGTTCATCCCTTAACCACTACAATGGCTACTGCAAATCCCCTTGTCCTGCCTCCAGGCATAGAAGCCTCAGTCTTCCACCAATTCATCACAGAAGCAACCCGGATCACAGGTTCAGAAAATATCACCATCATATCTTCCCCCTCCCAGCTCGACAAGAACGACTACAAAGACCCCAGCAAAGTCCACGACATGTTCCACATAACCGACGCGGACCACTTCGTCTCCTCCGCAACCATCACCCCCCGCGATGTCGCTGAAGTCCAAGCCATCGTGAAGCTCTGCAACAAGTTCGAGATTCCCCTCTGGCCGTTCTCCGTCGGGAGAAATGTCGGCTACGGCGGTGCTGCGCCGAGAGTTCCTGGGTCCATTGGACTTGATCTGGGGAAGCATATGAATAAGATCCTCAAGGTTGATGTTGAAGGTGCTTATGCGCTTGTTGAGCCTGGTGTCACGTATATGGATCTCCATCAGTATCTGGTGGATAACGGGTTGAGGGATAAGTTGTGGATTGATGTTCCTGACCTTGGAGGTGGCTCGGTCTTGGGGAATACCACTGAGAGAGGTGTTGGTTATACACCCTATGGTGAGTTGTCATAGACTGAGTGTCAATGTCGACCTGCTAACTTAAAATAGGCGACCACTTCATGATGCATTGCGGCATGGAAGGTAAGCGCAACTATCACCACTTCGTCAGAGGCTCAGTGCTAACACACTACCAGTCGTCCTTCCCGACGGAACCCTCGTACGTACCGGCATGGGCGCCCTCCCGAATCCCAACGCCGATCCAAACGCACCTCCACACGAGCAAGAGCCTAACGAGGCGTGGCAACTCTTCAACTATGGCTTCGGACCCTACAATGACGGCATCTTCACTCAGTCTTCTCTCGGTATTGTCGTCAAGATGGGTATCTGGCTCATGGTCAACCCTGGCGGCTATCAGTCTTACCTGATTACCATCCCTAAGGATGAAGACCTTCACCAAGCCATTGAGATTATCCGACCGCTTCGCACATCAATGGTATTGCAGAATGTACCTACAGTTCGACACATCTTGCTCGATGCAGCTGTCATGGTATGCTACCTCCTTCATCTATTACTCCTTACAGTAGCTCACAATTGTCTAAGGGGAACCGCGAAAAGTACACGGACTCCAAGTATCCTCTCACCGACAAAGAACTAGACGAAATAGCAAAGAAGTTGAACCTAGGCCGCTGGAACTTCTACGGCGCTCTATACGGACCTGAGCCTATTCGAAAAGTCATGTGGGAAGTAGTCAAAGGCGCATTCTCTGCTATCCCTGGCGCAAAGTTCTACTTCCCCGAAGACATGTCCGAGAACATCGTCCTTCAAACACGAGACCTCACATTACAGGGCATTCCCACAATGACAGAGCTAGAATGGGTGTAAGTCACCTCAATCTCAACCGCGTCCCCAATACTGATCAATTGTCTACAGGAACTGGCTACCCAACGGCGCTCACCTCTTCTTCTCCCCCATCGCAAAAGTAACAGGCGACGACGCAGTAGCCCAATACGAAATAACCCGCCGACGCTGCGAAGAAGCAGGCTTCGACTTCATCGGCACCTTCGTAGTCGGCATGCGCGAAATGCACCACATAGTCTGCCTCGTCTTCAATCGTCTCGATCCCGACTCTTGCCGCCGCGCGCACTCACTTATAAGCACACTTATCGAAGACGCCGCGAAGAAGGGATGGGGAGAGTACAGGACGCATCTAGCGCTTATGGATCAGATTGCGCAGACGTACAACTTCAATGGTAATGCGCAGATGAAGTTGAATGAGACGATCAAGAATGCGCTTGATCCTAAGGGAATTCTTGCGCCGGGGAAGAACGGGATTTGGCCTAAGGGGTATGATGCTAAGAAGTTTGCTGTACAGCCACAGAGCTTTGGGCCTGGGGCGCACTTATAAGTGTTTGTAAAACATTTTAAGACTATATGAACTTGCAGCGTTACTGTGGTTCTCGAGGGAGATTTGGAGTGTGAATTAAGAAGCTTGAAGTATGATCTATCTATGGATCTTCCTATGAAGCTACTGTGACTCTATGTGTCTCCCTGTTCCAAGACAATACTGCTTCCATCAAAGACCCCGCTTGACCGGGTTCAGGTATACAAGTCATGATTTCTTCATTACTGAGAAGACGACACTTTCTAAGCGATACTCTGAACTCTGTAACAACATTCTTAGACTGCCAGAGGATAACTCTAGGACTCTTGAATTCTGGGACCTCCAACGTCCAGATCAAACTGATCGGGCGCAGCTTCATAGTCCTCATCTCCACCGTCATGACCGTCATGAACCTCAAGTCCCCCAGAGTGTCGCTGGCCCCAGATGTTGGCCCAAAGAAGTTCGTATGGCATGTCCACACCCTCGTGATGGTAAACCCGCTGGTACCCGTCACGGGTCACCTAGACCCCGTGCCGGATGGGAACTGGAACCCCTTCTACAACCCGAAAGCCGTCGTGCAAGGAACCGTCGTGAGTGAACTTATGGCCAATGATGTTGGAGAACATTATCGCCTGCGCGGTGGGAGTCCCCTCGCTATTCTGCATATTGAGAACAACATCATCAACCGTCTGGCCAACGGCAGACCATCCAACGTAGCCCACCTTTTTTAGGCGAATGAACCACTGAAGACTGAGTAGATGTCAGTTACTGTCAAAGTATGGGATGTGATAAGAACTTACAGGGCATCTCGGTAGCCACGAGGTTCGTCGTTGACTCGGGCCAGGGATGAGAATCGGAACCTGAGTAAGTTGGAGGGGTACTCGTTGGGGAGGAGATCGTCAAACTCTTCAGACTTTGCTTGAATAGCTCCGATAATGTGAAGAAGGTTTAGATTACTCGCATGATCCATGTCGGCACCCATGAGGGGGAAGTCGAAAGAAACAAGAGGAGAGTAGAAGGGACGCTCCTTGACGAAGAACTGAACGTTGAGTTCACCCTCATTATTCTCCTTGCATTCCATCCACAAGGCCAAGCCGCAGACTGTGACGGTCTTGTTGAACTCATCAACGAACTTAAACTCTTCGTTGAGCTCGAGGTAGAAATGGTAGAAAGTCTGGCCAGTGGAGTCCTCCTGGAAGGCTTGCAGAGAGAAAGAGATCAAACCGATTCGAAGAGCAAGATGGAGGACGTGATGGGGCTCACAATCGAGGATATCGTGGAAATTGAAGGCCTCTCGTCCCTCAAGAGGAACTCGGCGCCAGTCGTTATCCATGATGCATAAAAAGGAGATTTAGAAAGATACTGTCGGGATGGTAGGTTATCTTTTTTATACTGGTGCCTTGAAGAATCATGAATGATATAAGACAACGCTAAACGATAGACAGTGATTGGTTACTTAGGAGGGAGATTAGAAACTGGGCACTGGCAGCTCTGGCACGTGGGGACCGCGACTTACACATGACTAGTCTGCCTGAGAGCCCTCGAGCACTTGCACTAAATTGCAAAGGGGTATTGGTATTTTGCATGACTGATATCGTGGGCACGTTGCTTCGCTAAAGTGACTGCTGAGAAGCGGGGAATCTGCTGTGGATGTTAACTTGAGTCCCCTCGAGAATCCAGTTCCATCCTCCCAATTTCTTCTCCACTAAGCATTCATCCAGTGATCTGGCCCCTCGTCTCCTAACTTGAAAGCCCATTCACAAAAGAGAACGAAACCATCACTTTCACAACTCGAGCAGCGGCTTAGGTGAGTCTGCCCAACATCCGTCTCTGACGCTGCTTTGCTAACGAGTCACTTGACAGCTTCCAGATGCTTATCATCACGACCGTCAGTCGCCTGTTAGGTACTCAGGATGTTTTGAGAAGTGTACGTAGTCGATACGTGATAAGAAGATTCCGAATGCTAATCTTGGGGATAAAAGGTACCCTCCTCCACGAACTCATCGGACCTAACTTTCACCCCCAACTCATTCTCGGGTTCCTCGACGCTATGCAACCTCCAAAGTATCGAACCTCGCCAACGAGCTCAACGGCCTTGGCGATACTCTTCATCCTCTTCCTCTTCCTTCTTGCCTTCCTCTCCCTCTTCTTCTTCTTCTTATCCTTCCTCTCCCTGCTATATTCCGTCTTCTTCCTCAACAACATCGGAATTGTTTTTCTTCTCCAACACAGGCTCTAGACTTTGATCGTGAAGCAAGAGAAGATCGATTTGACCGAACTTTCCCCTGAGCTCCTCGTCCGACTACTTCCTCAGGGCTTCGTTTCTACCACTCCAACCATAACCACAACCACTGGTGGTGCTGGGGGTGAAACGGAAAGAGTTCTCCGTCGAATCGAAAGTACGTCCATCGAGCTCGGAGCCAGTGCGGCGCCCTTCCTAGGGTTGCTCCCGTTTCAAATTGAGAGTACCGCTGTCGAGTTCTACCATCTTGAATCGAGAACACCTCAAGCTCTTGAACATTCAGTTCCAGCCCATCGGCCCCATCGTCCCCTACCGGGCTCGGGGCCCGTCTTGGGGAATTCCAGAGTCTTGCCCAAACCCCGGCGGGACAAGCTATGTTAGCCAACTCGCGGAACGGTACACTGCTCCGGGACATTATTGGAACCAAGAACGTCACCGAACTGTTTGCAAAACCTGATGTT
Organism: Fusarium nanum; assembly: GCA_004367095.1. NCBI lineage: Eukaryota > Fungi > Ascomycota > Sordariomycetes > Hypocreales > Nectriaceae > Fusarium > Fusarium nanum. The sequence continues at coordinate 5,911 of QGDY01000297.1, read as the reverse complement.
GAGAGTAGTAGGTATCCTTTATTTTTTTCCCGAAACAGGAAAACTGTTTAGCTAACTATCCTGGCTCGACCAGCCATCCAGAAAACACGCACAGGAGCCCACGCTACCCTCGCGTTGGGCGGCGCTTATTTTCTGCGATCACAAGAACCGGACAGCAGGGAGGCTGATGGAAAAAGGCTGGCAAAAAAAGGTTCTACTGAGACAATGTCTGCCAACGAGACACCCGTTGAGCAACCTGCTCAGTCCTTCGCCATGCCGGCTGTGAATCCAGCTGGCTACCAAAACCAAGATATTTCCTACGAAGGACTACCTTATATCAATCTCAATCTTAGCCTTGATGCTCTAGGAGAGTTTACTGACCCTGAGGTTTACCGCAAGCTGAAGTTTGGTGGCATGATCATTCACTGTGAATCCGGCTGGATACCAAAACCAAGATCTTCCCTACGGTGGACAACCTTATGTCAATCTCAATCATGGCATTGACGTTGACATATTTTCTCAGTAGTTAGATAGCCCGCTCATCAGAAGAAGGAGGAATTCAGTGCTCTATGTCCGCTTGGTTGTGACAACACCGTGGCCCCAAGACCATCCACGTATTCATGGCGAACGTCAGCATTCGTCTCCTCGAGTGCATCTATTGGCCAGGTCTCAGCCTGAAGGAGGTGACCTGGCCAGTCATCCACCACTTGGGGGTTTCTGTGAAGGATTCGATCGCAAGGACGTCGAACCTAGATAGTTCTTAAATGAACGGCTTTTATTATATGATACTAAAATGTACCACATCCTTGGGGATAGTCGCGTGTCATAGCGTTAGACGCAGTGAGAATTTGCTTGACTGTGACTTCGTAGTGAAGGCCTTCGACGTCGAAGAACCAGAGCCCATTTTCGCTAATCTGCATAACTGTCGGACTCAGCGAATCGGCGCAACAGTCGGTGCAAGCCTGATGTATCGCGGATCTTCCGTATCTAATCCAAACATGACAGTAGCCTCTCCTGCACTCCGCGACTTCGTCGCATCCCACGGCCTGTACCCATACAGTTCATTATCCCACCACGGTCCACGTGCAGCGTGAGCAATCGCCAAGAAACTAGCCTGGAGCTGCGGGAGGCGATTTATACGATTGCGAATAATGTCAATGACAGAGACGAAGACACTCAAGAAAAGCATCGTGGTTACTGCGATTAGAACGCTACAGCGCACGATATAAACTGTCTCGATAACTTTGGAAAGTGTCTCGACTTCAGACGTGCCAAAGTATCCCGCCGTAGTAATCGAAACGATAGCATGGGCCATGTTTCCAAAGAAGTGGCCAAAGTCCTTTGATGTTGGAATCGTGTAGAGCGTATCCAAGGTATCATCTACAATACCAATTCGGTTTCGGATAATGTACCATGGTATGGCAGACATGTACATACTCAATGCATCGAGCGCATCTTTGTCAAGGGCGGTTCGGTTGGAGTTGGGCATTTCGACACATTGTGTCATGACTGTTCCGTTGAAAGTACATGAGCCAACTAGCCATTGAAGAGAAGGCGTGCATTTCGTTCGTGAGATCCAGTCGCCGCTTTTTGTTTGGACCAAACTGTCATCGTCACCTCGATTTCGCAGAGCTGTTTCGTTGATATTCGGAATAGCCTTTGTCGCCGATAAGAAGTATGTTGTGCCAGAAGTTGGAATGTTGTGCTCGCCGTGCTGAGTAGCGTTACTCCAGAGCCGTATCCTTTGCGAGCCTTGAGATAGTAGCTCAATGCTCTCAACACTTTTATCAGGAAGCGTAAAGTTGTATACCGTGTTTCCATCGTCTTCGTAAGAAGTGTAGTTGACTTCTGTGGCTGCTTCGCAGTTGGCGGTCCATTTGAAGAAGACGAGGCCATGATAGGTTGTGTTTGTGGCGAAAGTGAGATTGTGAGTTGGAACGGGACCTAGAATGCCAGAATCGACGTTGGCGAGAGCATTTTGAGAGACGAGACTTCCGACAAAGGTAAAGACCGTCTGAGAAAGGAAAGTGTCGTTCTTCGAAAGTGAAGGATGAAAGTCAAAATACGGACTGCCGCCCATTGCCGCTGAAAGAGAAGAAACATTCGTCTTCGCCGCCTCCGGAAGTCCAACAACACCCGTCCCATCTCTCCAATGCGTATAAGGTCCAGTCGTAAGAATAAGAGTTCCCACAGGAACAAGCAAAGTTCTCGTAAGAATAAGCGCAGTATGCATAACGCCATACCACCAAGAGTACTTGATAACAGTGGGCAACGTCAACAAGGTCAAGCTCTCGGCAATATCGTCAAGATCTTTAACCGCCACAGGTCGCTGTGCTGTCAGCGCAAAAAGATGCTGTCTCCTGAAATCCCATACTACGAATTGTACGAAAAGACCGGCTGGAGTGAGAAGTGCGGATAAGGCTATACCGGAATAGAGTTGATCGACTGGGAACGAAGGGGAAGTGCGGAAGACGCGACGCTTTGAGAGGTCGCTGTCGAGAACGGCGCCTGTGTAGGACCATACTAGACAGAATATTGCACCAGCTAGATATAGACCGAGGATAATGACATAAGCTCTTAGCCAAGAATCGAGTTTGTAAAGCCTCTTATTGTCTTTCGGCTGAGAGTCGGGAATAGGTTGGTTTTCATAGCCGAGACTTTTTTCATCCCCGCGGTCCTCTTTTTCGAGAGACGAATAAACCGCCGGTGTAGACATCTTGGCGTAGATAGCGATAGAAAAAGGATATACGGATTAGGTCGGAATGGGAGCGCGGCGGTAGAGGTAGAGGTTGGAAGGATCGGACACGGACACGGACACGGAGATTGTGGGGCTGAAGGATCCATGAATGTCAGCAGTAAAAGTGAAACGGGGCTGAAGGAAGGATTCGAATGTCACTGTACAAGGATCATTATTGGTGGTTTGGGTTATGGTAGTATTGATATGCTTATATTTGGTAGTGGGTGAGGCTGATTCGAAGTTGATTTGATTGTCGCGATCGTGTTGATGTTGCAGGTGAATGGTAGGTTGTGGTGTTTGACGCGAAGAAAGCGGTTCTTTGAAGTGAAGTCATGATTTGACGTAGACAGGCTGTTGAAGGGATGTTTCTAGTAAGTGCATGGAATGATCTTTTTGCAATAGCTAGAAGATTATTAGAGTTGGATTTAAACTCTCGAGAAACTAGACCAAGTTTCTGGCATAGATCTTTGGCGGCACTTGGTTAACCAATCAGCGCTAACCTAACTTCACCCAGCACAAATCATTCCAAACACCATAACTGAATAAACGCATTCAGTTGTCAAATTATATACCAGAAGTCTATCTCAAAACCAGTCTTCAACTCTTAAACGTGTCGAATATCGATAATAAGGTTTCCATTACCCCAAGCAGGGTTCGCACCCTTGACTCGTCCATCAGGCGTTGTGCACCTGTCCATGATCAAACCAGCACCACGAGCAACATCCTTGCAAGAGGAAGAAGAGGTACCACGAAGGGTAAGACCAGTGATCTGGGTGGTGCCGCGCTTGCAGAAAGCCTGGCCAGAGACGTGGCCGACACAGGCTTGGTTCAGGCTGGCGAGGTAGTTGATACAGTAGACGGCGTCAGCGGCCTGCGGAGTGTTAGTTTGGAACAGATTTGGGATGGGTTAGGGGAGGACGTACACTGCCGAAGGCATCGTCACCGAGATCGTCTCTGCAGTCTGTGTCGGAGCGAGCTTCGAGGTTTGAAGGGATGGCGGCTACGGAAGTAGCGGCGGTGAGGAGGAAGGTTAGAGAGGTGATGAAGTTGACCATTTTGGCGGTTGTAGTTGAAGCAATGAGACTCTGATTTGAACTGTGATGCTGAGGACTAGAGTCAAGATGTCGACGGGAGCGTTGCCTTTTATAGCTGCCCTTCCTCCAAGACCCCTTATTCAAGTCCCATGTCGTCTGAATACCCTTGGCCGTCTTGCATGTGCAAATCCCGTTGCTTCCGCTCCGAGGCTATGGTGCCAAGCAACATGGGAGGATAGTGTAGTCTTTCGAGTTGGTTGTAGGGCTGCTGTTGAGATTTAGTTATGCGCGGACTGGGGGTCCCTGGAAGAAAGCGACAGCGCATCTTGATGGAGTTGCAAGGTTGTGAAGTGGATTCTGTCCGGAAGGGGAATTTGGCGAGAAGCTTAGGCGGCCGACACTCGCCACTCTGAGGATTGTAGATAGTGTTTCGATGTATTGAGAGGATTGTGAACAAATACTCATATGTTTATAATCCATTGACCTCTTCAAGCTAGAACATAAACCAGCTGATACTTGAAAAGGTCCATATCAATAATTAAGAGTCGACCAACCTTGTTGTGTCCTATTGGCCTCGGTTAAAGGGCCCTTGCAACCGAGACTTTTCTACACTATATGATTGGCTTTCTGAAAAGAAAGATAACATTACTCAGCATAGCCACACAATTCGGTTGATATGGAGCAACTGCAACTCGCTCCTGCCAAGTATCTGTCCAAAAATGGTAAAGTCTGAATACCCTGGATTCCACGGTCCTGCTCTAAAGTGTGGAATGTGCCGAGAAGAACTTTGGTTTAGTTTCGGGAAGGATTTAGCCTACGGAGCAGAGATTCCCTTTGTATACAAAACTTATATTGCGGTGAGGCTTAGACTGCAGAAATTCACAGTGATGGAGACGTTTGTATGTACAAGTGACGAGAACAAATATATAGGTGAAACAACGGCGTATCGTTGGAGACATCCCAGTGAACATTCAATGCTCTGTAGAGCATGTAGGTAGCATCACCATGGTGAAGTCAAGACTTTTGCAAAGATTGCAAAGATAACGTCGTTTGCAAAATCAGCAGCGGATATCAGACAAAAGAGCTTGTGCATAGTATCCACTCGGTTGCTTTTTGGTGGATCTTCTGAGCGATTACCGATTGGAACGTAAACGATCAACGGGGCGTAGGATTCAACTGCATAGCTGTAATTGAGAGATTATACCTTTCCCACCAATAACCTATTTGATCCGCGTATGTCTGTCATTGGTCTCTTGGTCTGTTTTTCTGCGTGCTGGAAGACGTATCCTCTTCAACAAGCCCGAGTGGGAGAGCACATCGGAACTCGGTGAACTTGATCAACCGATGCAGGGACTTCAGTGCCGAGGAACAGGGCCAGATTCCCTCTTGTATTTGCATGGGTTGCAAGTTTCTTTTTGAAGTATACTCCAAGACATCGGCTAATGTATTTGATTCGAGAACTAGAATGCGATGAACAAACTTGTAAGTGCAGCGGAACCGAAAAATTCACTAGTTCTACGAAGACTAGAGTTCTTTCAAGTCCGGCGGAGAAGGAGTGCTGGGTAGATTACACAAGCTGAAACACCTTGAGGTGCCGATTGGATGAAGGCTGCCTCGCACGTGAATTCATTCACACATGCACTCAGAGTGGTTACCCTGTAAATAAGACCAACAACACACCGCATGGAGAATCTCGTTGGAGGCCATACGAAGACTAATCATAATCAGAAATCAGGATACATAAGATTGATTCTTTGAAGGGACGGCTCTCACGAATGGCGACTATCTCAGATATAAACAGACCAAGCATAAGTGATTGACTGGCTGGGATTGCTGTTTTTAAATTATTTATATTTGTGTCCGAATCTATGCTTACCCGAGAGCTGTCACCTTCCAGTGAAGGTTGTCAAGATTGTTTTGTAATAGGATGCCCTACAATGCGTACTTAATAAACCAACATCTTTGATCACATAAAACCTGAACCGTACACCGCAGTTATTTGGTCAGGGGCGGCTCGGGAGCTTGGCTATTTGTTGAAAAGATACTGACAAGACTGCCCGAGCCAAGGACAGCATCAGCGATTTGGATGTAGAGCCAGGAAGCCCAGTCAATGTCACGCGACGAGACTGTGTGTCTGATAATAAGGTTTCCATCTTGAATT